>PVIY010018808.1:0-46886 GCA_004026745.1 Myrmecophaga tridactyla | reverse complement strand
TGGATATATCCTAGAGTATATTAAGCAGATAATCAAAAGTATTGGCAAAGTCCCTTGAGAGAAGGGAGAAAAAATATGAAACTATTAAACTTTACCAACTGGGAATCCCCTGATACTGCGTCAAACTTTAGGAACACCCAAATCAATAGGCCATGCCCTCGATCATGAGGCTTACTCTTGTGAAGTTTATGTAGTAGCATAGAAGCTTAGCCTACCTATAGGCATGCCTAAGAGTTACTTCTGGAGGACCTCTGTTGTTGCTCAGATGTGGCCTCGGTCTCTCTAAGCCCAACTCTGTAAGTGAAATCATTGCCCTCCCCCCTACGTGGGACAAGACATCCAGGGGTGAAAGTCTCCCTGGCAATGTGGGAGATGACTCCCAAGGATGAATCCAGACCTGGCACCATGGGATCAACATTCCATTCTGACCAAAAGTAGGGGGAAAAAAGTGTAATTAATAAAGTGTCAATGGCAAAGAGAGTTCAAATAGAGCCAAGAGGCTACTCTGGGGTTGCTCTTATGCAAGCTTTAGTTAGACCTTGCTACCTATCAGAACCTGCCAACCCCCAACCAGGACCTGATTCCAGACAATCCTTAAGAACACCTAGGGCAATATATAAGATCCCACAAGGGTTCCATGCACTAGAGTAACTTTCCAGAAACCTACAACCTCTAGATGGGTCTCTGGTCCAGATAAATCCTGATACCTAGCCCAGCCTCTCCAGAACATCAGATAGTTTCATCTCCTCACCCCATATTAGTGACAGATCCTTCCAATATCAAAAATTTAGAATTGCCATAGCCCAAACGTCCCTAAAGAGAGGTATGGAAAGATCAAAGGTGTTGCTGGAGTTATACATAGAAGATAGGATTTAACAAATGGATCTGAATGCTGAATCATTAAATTGATATCTCTTTTAGTCTCCAGTATTTTAGAGCAGCTAGAAGTAAAAACCTAAAATTGTGAATTGGAACCCATGTCAAACTCTGAAATATTTTCTACAACTAATTGTGGCGCTGTGCTTTGAAATTTATAGGTTTCTTTGCATATATGTTACTTTTCACAAAAAAAGAAGGAAAAAAAGTTGATTGTGATGATAAAAAAATATTTAAGCCCTCTAGCCTCCTATATTCTGGAACAGCTAGAAGGAAAACTATGAGAGGATCGTATGGTAGCCCATGATAAACTCTGGGATCTGTTCCATAACCAGTTGTTGAAGAGTGCTTTGAAAACTATTGCTTTTTTATTTCTTTGCTTTGTATAAATGTTATACTATAGAATAAAAAAAAGTTAAAAAAAAAAAAGAAAGAAAGAAGGAAAGAAATCAAAGAAAACCTAAATAAATGGAAGGAAATTTCACGGATTGGAACACTAAACTAGTAACAAACTAGTGTTCTGCAGCTATGAAAGTCATCATTACCCCATACAGCAACCATTTCAAAAGCTGGGGAAAAAATCAGACTTCAATTAGAGATAAGAATGAAGCTGATCTGGATAGGACTAAGGTAAATCAGACCACAGGGTAAAGGATGATATTGACTGTATTTCTTTTTTTATTTTTTTTATCATCACAATTGACTTTTTTTTCTTTTTTGTGAAAAATAACGTATATACAAAAAAGCATACCACAACAATTAGTTGTAGAACAGATTTCAGAGTTTAGTATGGGTTACAATTCCACAATTTTAGGTTTTTACTTCTAGCTTTTTTAAAATACTGGAAACTAAAAGAAATATCAATATAATGACTCAGCAGTCATACTTGTTTGTTAAACCCTACTTTCTCTGTATAACTCCACCATCACCTTTGATCTTTTCCCCACTCTTTAGGAGTATTTAGGCTATGTCCATTCTAACTTTTTCATGTTGAAAGGGGCTATCGATAATATGAAATAGGGGGATGGAACTAGTTGATATTCTGGAGAGGTTGGCCCCTCTGTATTTCAGGACTTATCTAGTACAGGGACCCATCTGGAAGTTGTAGGTTTCTGGAAACCTACATGGAACCCTAGTACATGGAACTTTTGTAGAATCTTATATAATGCCCTAGGTATTCTTTAGGATTGTTAGGAATGGTTTTGGTTAAGGGTTGACAAGTTATAGGCTGTAGCAAAGGATATTGACTGTATTTTAAAACTTTAGCTTCTGGGTGAGACCAAAGGAAAAGATATTTATTTGTTGCAAAATTTATATTATCTGTTGCACACCATCTAATTTACTTTGTATGGTCAGTTTATTCAAACACCATAATTACATGGAAACTTAAATAGGGAGCAAGTTCTTACTGATTTGAACAGATTAGTGTGATGCCCCAATGCATCACAGAGTATTCTGGGCAGGAAATGAAAAAGTATTTGCAAAGTCCTTTTGAGGTATTGTGGAAAAAGAAGAAATATTAAACTTCCTCACCTGAAGAATTCCTGATATTCTTGTGAGCATTGTGTACTACCAATTTAATAAATCAAGTCCTCAAACTTGGATCTTGCCCTAATGAACCTAGAAGCTAAGTCTAGTTTTAATTATGCCTAAGAATCAACCTCAGAGAACCTCTTTTCTACACAGATATGGCCTCTCTCTCTAAGCCAGCTCTGCAGGTAAACTCACTGCCCTCTTCCCAACATGGAACATGACTCCCAGAGTTGTAAATTTCCCTAGCAACATTGCACATGACTCCTAGGGATGAGCCTGGCCCTGGCATTGTGGGATTGAGAAATCTTTCTTTATCAAAAGGCAGAAGAGAAATGAATCAAAATAAAGTTTCAGTGGCTGAGAGATTTCAGATAGAGTGAAGAGATCATTCTGGAGGTTATACTTATGCATGTTATACATATCTCTTTTTAGTTTTCAGTGTATTCAAATAGCTAGAAGGAAATACCTGAAACTGTTGCACTATAATCCAATAGTCTTGAGATTCTTGAAGATGATTGTATAATTATATATCTTTTACAGAGTGACCATGTGATTGTGAAAACCTTGTGACTGAGACTCTATTTAATATATGGACAGATGAGGAGAAAAATAAAGACAAAAAAAATCTAACCTCTCTGAAATCAAGAGCTGTGTCTTATTTATCTCTGTTTTCATGGCACCTAGTAACAGATCTGGCACATGGTCATAACATATAAATGTTGAATCAAAATTTAAATGAACTAACTTAAATTCAAGGTCTTCTTTAGTCCATACCTATTCTGCCTTTTTAATATTCTGTCCTGTGATTACTCTTATAATCCTTCTCCCTTCCCAGGGTTTGAAATATATATTCTAAACCTTGAATCCATCTACCCATCCTACTTCCATCTACATGTTTATCCACCCATTCAATACTTTTCAGGTGAAATATCAAGATGCCCTTCAGTTGCAAGCAATGCAAACCCAAACTCAAACTGGATTAAAAGTTAATTGAAAGGGAATCATTTTTTCAACATTTCTTTTCTTTAATCATTCCAAACACAAATAACCAATGAACATGGCCTAGGTTTTTTTTATTTGTATTCACTTCAGTAACTTGACTCCACAGATATAAGCAGAATATAAGCAGAAAGTCACAAGTAAACACAGATTATACATGAAAATTTCTTTTCACAAAGGTCTCATGTGCAGGTACATGTATTAGAAGCATGCATCCAGAATTATTACAAAACTTTTTTACATGCAGAAATGTAAAATTACATCTTGAAATATGAAGAGATGGTCTACACATTTCAAAACTCAAATTTTGCTTATACCAGAGATGTATGACAGTTCCAGCATTCAACTGACAAGCAATAAGATCTCAAAAAATTAATACTGATTAAAGAAAAGGGGAATATTTTTTACATTTCACTGAAAATATATTGACTACTAGAATATGAAATCTAGCAGGAAAGTAGGGGGAAAATTACAAAATCTAAAGCCAATTACCTAATATTTCTTATTACCTAAAGAACAACATGACATTCAAAGAAAACTGTACCTGCATCTTAATTGCTGATCTCACATTAACGAAGATCTACAAAAATGAAATGCAATGAAGAGTCAAAATCCAAATAAAACGTCTGCAAGATTCAGAGTAAAATGTGGAATGTTTCAGATAAAAGTAATAATAAAAATGCAATTAATTTTGTTCTTTATTGAATGGAATCCAAAGTTTTTGACATTACTTTGAAGTGATTTTGGAACTACTAAATTTAATTTCTTCAAATGTTTCTGCATTTTTTCTTAGTGGTGCAAGTTATCTTAAATAGCTTATGGAGCCAGTCTCTACAAAGTCCTTCTGTCTGTTGCCATTCTGATAAAACAAAAACTATCTCTATTAACTTATATATATATATTTTTTATTCTAACACTTAAAGGCATGAACAGATATCTATAATTTTTTCCACTAAAACAAAAGAGTACAATATTTTTTCTATCAGTACTGTATTTTAAAAAGGTTAATATTAAGAACAAAGAACCATTATCTTCTTTTAAATCATTAAGTTTCTTGAATATCTTAAGCGTCCTTCTTCTGCCTGCATTCTTCTGCTAGTTTATTGAGAAATTTCTTCAATTTCAGATAATGAGGAATGCTGCTGCAATGAGAATTCTTTCAAACTTTTTCATTTGTATAAAAGACTGAACACAGCTTATAGCAAAACTCTGTTTTAGGTACCACATAGTCTGTACCAACAGGGACCTTGGGCTGATACGGTCCAACTCTGTACTCATCTGGGCTTGTAGAGTCCTCCTTGTTTTCATCACTTTAGCCACCTGCATTTCCACTTCCCATCTTCGTTGGGATCATCAGCACTCTCAGCAGATTCAGCACCTAGTTCTGTATTTCCTCTTTTTAATTCCATTTTCCAGTGCTGCTTCATTTTCTTGATCAAGTTCTTCCATTTTATCCACCTTAATTTCAACCAAACTGTCATCATTTTTGTCACCAGATTGAAATGCCATGCCCGATTTACGAAGTTTCTGAAGTTCCAACTCTTCCTCATCACCAATCTCTTCTAGAGTGACAAAACCTTCCATATTCCCTGGGGAACTATACTTTTTAAGCTTTTTCTTCACTGCTGCTGAAGAACTCATGTTTGCCTATTTTTTTCACAGCTTTGTCTGAAGACTTATCTTTCCCTTCAGTGCCACATCACCTAAATTTTCAAGACTGGTCTCATCTCCCACTGAATTCCCACACTTTCTCGCAGTACTGTTGCTGCTTCTTCATCTACAGGTAGCTCATCTTCATATTCAAGAGAATGTTAGGTTCTTGTTTTGTCTGGTCATCATTTATATCTTTCTCTCCATCTTCACCTGACTTCTCTTCTTGTTCTTTGCCTTTACCTGTAGGCTCCGTCTTCTGGGAACCACCAGTTTGGGATTTCTTATCACTTGGAGATTCTTTGCCATCAGGAGAATAAGATCTTTTGGGGGAGGATTTATCTTTTTTCAGTAAGTCAGTGCCTCTATTGGGAATCCTCAGTACCAGTTTTTTATATTTCTCAGAGAGATCAATCTTTACACAACTGCCCTGAAACCAAAGGGCGTTTTTCAAACAATGATCAACAATTGCCATTGCATCTTCTCTGGTCTCCATCTCAATAAAGGCCTGACTTTTAATCCTCATCAGTATATAATTCTTTATTTTCCCAAAGGGCTCAGCAAGTTTGAGGACAGCACTGTCAGAATAGTCAGAATGAGGCATTGCTGAGATGTATCACACATCCAAGCTCTTGCTTTTGATGAAACTTTTGACCTAGCTTCCCATCAGGTTTCTTTATTCTTTTATACTTCTGGGGCAAAGGAACTTTCACTGGCTTGCCAAATACTAATGCTGGTGTGGTTCTATAAAACTCATCTGCAGCCTGAGCATCTTCTGTGGTTGTCATTTCAATAAATGCCTCATTAATTTTATTTAGAATCAGTAATTTGAAATAATCACAAATAGTTCCACCAGTTGTAACTGTTGGTACCTCAGGTTTTTCCCTCATTGAAAATCCATGATGTGAACAGCTCTGCTAGTTTCCAGTCTGCCTTTTTGCATGTGTCTTGGCCCTTGCAGGTTTTCATTTCCAGCACACAGATTTCCTCTTGGTTCAACTGCTGGTCCCCCAAGATGAAATGAGGGAAGTGGAGGTCCCAGAATTCCTGGTGCTGGGTTTGTAGATTGCTGCAACATGAATGGATCCCCCATTGTATGTTCTCTATCATTGTCAGGATTCCATTCTGGGTAGATTTCAAGAAGAAGCTGGCATAGATGACTGTGACTTGCTGTATTGATATGTTGATTCCACTCCTTATTAGAATGAACTGGCAAAACATTCTAATAAGAAGCACAGATGGGGATAACCCTTCGGTAAGCATCCATGGAGGTCTTCAATATTACTACTTGGAGGAGCACCTCTCTTTTTCTTAAAGAGGGATCACTCTTGAAAGGGGCTAGGATGATGTCCCATTCTCTCATTCTCACTGTCAAATTTATGATAGTTATGCAAGGTCTCACTAAAAACAAATCATCCCTACACCTTTCTCCATCTCTTAATCTGTCATCTTCATAGATCATTCTGTCATAATAACCAGATTCTTGAGAAAGACTTCCATGGTCATAATTAAGCACTGGGTTGAGACCAGGACCATGATCGTCAAAACTGTCTTTTCTAAAGTGTCTTTTTTTTTCTTCCCAATCATCCCTAGGTACACTGTATGGTGGCTTGTGTGTAGCAGATCTGCCATTTCTACCATAACTCAATGTAGGGCCTTCTTCCAATATCCTCCTTTTAAGCTGTAGAAGGATTTGGGGCAAATTCTCAGGTGTAATTTTATCCTCTAGATAATAACTCAGTTCATCTAAATCTCTAGCAGACCAACCAAAGCTGGCCAAAATGTTACTGGCCTAGTCTGCATCTCCACGTTGTTGAGAAGACAAAGGGAGTGGACCTCTACTTCCAAAGTTAAATATACACTGAAACTTATAGGCAGAAGACAGTGCACTATGAGCTCCTTGTTGAGTCAATGAAAAACTCCTTCTAAGATTCATTAAACTAGCAAGACGTGCACTACCCTGGTTCATCCTTCCAAGAGAAGCTGCCATACTTGAAGACTGGGGTAGCAGTAGCAAGAAGGCCTATTCCTGCTGCAAACAGGTCATGCCCTTGACCCTGCGAATCCCTACTGAGAGATGACTATTGCAATGACTTGGGCATTGTAATACTATCTCATGTCTAGTTTATAGATTACAAATTTATTTTAAGATGGCCAAAAAGAAAGCTCACACTAGAAAGCTAGGTTAACTTTGCCTCTAAAAATGGTAATGCCAAGAGAGAGGTTCAATAAGAACTGTAGAATCTTGTGCAAGCTAAGAACCAGCAGACAACTCCTTGATATGTGATGAGAATGGCACTGTACATCTGTTGATCTTCCAACAAAGCCACAACCCAACCTAATGGACCACTCCTTCTCAAAATTGTCATAGCCAAAAGGAGCACAAAGAGATGGTAGAACTTAATGTAATGTGCTATCTTTACTCATCTTGGTGTCACACGTGTCTGTCAGACATCTGAGATACCCATGAAGGCAGGTTTCTCATTCAAATCAGGGCACGTGAAAACTCCACATAAAGACTGCCTGCCTGTCACTATTTCCTCTTTTCAGGAGGAAGCCAAGGATGCCCTCCTTTAAATCATCCAGGGTTGCATCTCCCAAAATTCATAACTAGTCCCTTACATGTTTCTGGAGCTATGGTGAGGGGTTCCTTCCTGATCAGAGGCTGCAGGGGAAAGGCCAGCCAAGAGCCAAGGAGAGCCCTGCCCCATTTGTTCAACATTTCTAATGTCAGAATACTTAGGCAGCAGGTTTGAGGTGTGGTTTACTCTGGTCTCTGACTCTTTCTCTGCAATGAATAACTGAAAGGATTTGCATTCAATATCAAGGAACTCCAATGAATGGCCAAGGCTTCCTCATTCTACATAATAAAGACCACCCACTCAGCACAACATAATGGTGTCTTTACATTGTTATAAACTCATATGCAAGCAATAAAAATTGGTAAGTGGTGGCACATTCTTTCAATAACTATCAGTATCCTTTTCTTTGTACTGAAATAAAACACAAATAATATTATTAGTATTTGGAACATTTACCAGCAACTTTCAAATGGGTAATTTAAAGCAACCTGCTCTAGACTGGCCTTTTAAATCAAAGAACTCTTTTTCTCCTTTTACCACTAGAGGGCAGCAGTTAGAAAACAGTTACTATTGCCCTGTTTGGTTTTATTGTCTATTATATTACCTTGTAGTTGTTGTTGCTCCTCCAAAATTATGATTAGAGTGTGCTTACAGCAGTGAAATATTTCAGATTTAAATATTCTTCCTTATTGTCAAATTATGTATTCAGAGCTTTGCTTTCAAATATAAAAATTTATCATAGGACTGAAATTCCCCACTCTGTTAGAGTCCAATCCTGCCTCTGACAGAATAAATAGCTTAGAAAACAACCTGAAGAATTTAAAGAGAAAATCCAGGTGTTATCAGCCACATGAGAAATTTCAATAATTTTATAATCCTTTTTTCAAGGAAGATAATATTCCACAAACTGGAGTGACAAACGAATGAGTGGTCCCCAGAGGAGAGTCAAAATAAGGGGCTCAAAATAGGATCCCTATAAGGCCCAGAGAAAGATATTTTAATTAGGTAAGATTTCATTTATTTATCATTTAATATATTTACCTCTAAAATACCTTAAATCATGATGACCTTTGCCTTGGCCTCATTCATATTAAAGAATGTTTTTCCTTTTATTCTTTTTATAAGTTGCAACTGTTTTTAAGTTTTACATTTTTTCCCAATCTTCCTTTATGCTTTCACTTTACATTTTTGTTGTATGCACAAAGATGTGTTCACAGTGGGAAAGAAGAAACTGGAAATTATAAATGCCCACCTAGATGGAAATGGTTGAATACATTATTGCACATCATGAACTACAATTCAGCCAGGCAGAAGAATGAACTGGAGAGATTTCCATGAGAGAGTTTTGTGTTAGAGAAAAACAAGTTACAGAAGATTAGATAGGGCAATCCAATTTTGTAAAACAACGACAGAATACTCTGTATTTTGTGTGTCTTCATTTGTGTATATGCTTATAAGCACATGGTCATTTAATCACAGAGAGCAGGATGGAAGGTTACAAATATGTAACGTTTTATCTAGTGGGGATGGGGGTGAGAATATACATGGAGGAAGTTTACCCAAAAAGAAATTCAAGAAAAGCTAATATTTCACTTCAAAAAATTAAGCATTTATGACCACATTTAAGCTTGTATATAAAATCTATATAAAATTTATAAAGAAAAAACAAACAGGGATTGGATAGAGGATAGAGAGAAAAACCGACCGAGAAGTGTTTGGGATGGAAAAAAATCTTAAGATGTAGGAAGCAAGTCACGAAAAAGAAAAAAATCCAAATAGAAATCAATAAATTGAAAACATAAAAATAATAGAGAAAATCAATGAAACCAAAAGCTAATTCTTTAAGAAGTTCAATAAAACTGATAAAATCTGTAGCTGAGCAAACCAAGAAGAAGAGACAAGATACAAATCGCCAGTATCAAAGATGAAAGAAACTACTATGGATCAATGAGAGTAGTGATGACCTCTCCTTTTTAAAATATTTTTATTGAGAAATATCCCCACACATGCATTACAACCATATTGTACAATCAGTCAACCACAATATCATCATATAGTTGTGTACTCTTCACCATGATCATTTTTAGAATACTTGCATCACTCCACAAAAAGAAATAAAAAGAAAGAAAGAAAAAAAAAGAACTCATACATCCCATACCCCTCACTCACTTTACATTTTTTACTTTAAAAAAATATTGGGTTTTGTGTTTTTATTTTTGTTTTAAGAATTGAAAGAGAATAATAATTTCAAAGTCCTTCTGTGATTAACCATGTTACTCTATGTGTATTGTGTGGAATTCAAAATTAAAAATATTTATCTGACATTGGAAAAGCAGTATGTGATCACCTTTCATTTTTAAATATGGATTTTGCCAAGGTGCAATGGTGTGTAGTGAATAAGGATTTTTTCTCTTTGGGTGTAGAAAAAAAGGCTGTAATATGATATATAAATCACTCTAATGATAAATTCAAATACATAGTAGATGTACACACAAAGAACACTTTGTATATATCATTACATACATGAAATGTTAGTAGTTAAAACAGAAACGTAAGGTAACAATATGCATTTCTTTAAAATTCCCTGCTTCTGGTTTTCCAACAGACAAATCATAGAGAAATCAAAAGACATCTTATACTATGCCATTAAATATAGCAGTGCAGCATATTGGGTTATGTACACAGCTGTGGTTCTCAAGACAAACTAAGTTCTCTGGCTTTCAAGAAATTGCATAATAATAATTTTTTGGAAATGTCTCTGAGGCTAACCCTGTGAAGTAAAGTCAAATAGAGCTGAACTGAAAACTCTCCACTTAAAAACCCTTGATAAGAAAAAAGCCACAGGTGAAATCTCAAGCTTATTTGTATAGCCTCAAACTGAAAGAAGTGTGTAATTAGTAGAGTGAAAACTGATTTAGGAGTTCTAGTTAAAATAAAGCCATACTGTCAAACAGGTTTTAAAGCAGTTTTCTCTTCATGAATGTGCATCTATACCTACTATAAAATGCTACATAACTGCGCTGCCTTACTCAATTTACTATACCCCAGAAAAAGGCTATCCCACAATAGATATAGGTGCAATCATCTATTGAATGAATACTTGTTGAAATAATGAATCAGCTTCAGAATTAGATACCAAGACATATATATATATATATGTGTGTGTGTGTATATATATATATATATATATTTTTTTTTTTTTTTTTTTTTTTTTGCATGGGCAGGCACCCAGAATCAAACCCTGATCTCTGGCATAGCAGGTGAGAACCCTGCCTGCTGAGCCACTGTGGCCCACCCAAGACATATTTTTTAAAATAAATTTGCCTTAAAAACATCCTAGCAGTGATTTGTGCATAGCCTTAAATATGATGCCTTTAAAATATTTTTCCAACGGTAGGGAAGAAAACTTATCGAACTTATATTACTATTTCAAAGTATTTGTAAAATTAATATGATTTATTCTGTTGGTATTAGAATCCTTAATTCTTGATTAAATGATTACTACTCCTCTCTAAATCTTACACAGTGAAGTTTCCTTATGATAACTCTGGTTATCTGGGGAATTCTCAATCAGCTTATTTCTGAAGTCATTCAGCACTCTGTCAGGAAATTGCAAATGCATGACCCCTAAAGACACTTTTTATTTTTCCATGTGGATTTTGATAGAACAAACACGCAAAAGAAAGGAAAACAGGTAGTTTTAATTACATAAAGAGCATAATTGCTTCTAAGGTATTAACATAGACTTCCACCAGAGGGCAACATTTGCAAGACATTTAAATGATCCTTTCAATTGAAAGACTGCTCACACAGGTATGTAAATAAATACATACCTGTCACGTTGTTGGGGAGTATCTTATGTAAATTTCAAGGAATACTATGAAAACAAAATAATCATGACCTATTAATACAATTATTTAAACAAATGTATATAAAATTTAATACCTATTCCTCATTTAAAGAAAAAAACAACAAAAAATAAACTCTTCTTTAAATATATGAAGCTAGAAACGTGCAGAAAGGGGCATATTTCCATATATTTATTGGTGTATTTTCTTTCCAATTCATTATTAACCATTTAGCTTTGATATAATGGAAAATCTTAGGGTGGGGGAAATATCAAGAAAAAGTGAACAAACTTTTTGAAAATGAACGAACTAATTAAAAAGTCCTGGAATTTTTAAAGTCGAAGAGGCCATAGAGATCACCTTCTATAAACCCTTATTTGTAATTAGGAAACTGAAGTTTATTAAAGTTTAGGGACTAAGTCAGAGCTATAGAGATGATAATTAGCAGAATCAGAATCCAAAACCAGGTCAGCTGATTCCAGATTCCATGATCTAAGAAGCCATTGATACTCCATGCCTTTTCCAGGTCCAAGCAGCCCTGGAAACTTGTTAGAATTGCTGAATCTTGGGCTCCACTCAAGACTTACTGAACCTGAATCTATTGAATCAGAATCTGTGTTTTAGCAAGACTTTACCTTGTGAGAAGTACTGCTCTAACACCGATTGCTTCCTCATCACTGGTTGCAATAGTTCAAGAAATTAATTGTTGCATTTTTCTACTCAATACAATTGGAATAAAACTTTCATTTTTAAGAATAATTATAAAGAGTAAATGTAACCATGTAAATGAAAGTCATTCATAAATTATAACATGCTAAACACATTTGTTGTATTCAATGAGTATCCACTCTTTTTATTGCTATGAGTACTTGGGAAGAGGAAACAGTTCTTCACTTAGAGGAAAAGTTGTCTAATGATGCAATCTTAGGCACTGTTAAAATTGCTTGGGAGATACTGGGCTATGGAAGGGTGTCCACAAAAAGGAAATTTCTCTTGGTATCCTTAAATTAATATATACATGTGATAACTAATATTTCTGTATATTACAATAAACCTGGTGAATTTATGGTTACAAAACTATCTGTTCAGTGTTTGAGATATAAGAGCAAACATGAAGAAAATCTGTTGGGTTGGTAAATGGTGCCTGAATATATGTCTCCTATTATATTGGGAGAAGCCATTAATTTAATGATGCCCTATATGACATCTTTCAACTTCAGATGAGTTTGTAAAACTCCTGTAACTTTCCATATACAATATCCTTTCCCCCCTTTTCATGTATGTCACCAAGATGCTGTCTCTGGCGAAAGTGCTCCCCACATATACCATTTTCACTCCCCACCCAATTCTACTGGGATGCCATCAACTTCACAAAGCCAAATTTATTTTTAAATATTAAGACAAGGACACGTCACCTCCTAAATCCTTTCTAGACACGTTGTCTACCAGGCTGGGTTTTATTTAACTTGTCTAATTTTACCCATAATGATTTGTAATTGTCCTAATGTATCTATTTCCCAAGTAGCTTGTGAGATCATTGAAAGGGCATTCCCAGAACCAAATGCAAATTCTTCATACTCTTCAATGAAGATTTTTAGAATGAATAAATCATTATTAGGCATTGTTCAAATTCAGGTGCTCATGCTGGTATCAACAAAATGTGAGAGAGCACCAGATGATATTTATTTCAATAAAGCTGAATGTAATGTAATTACACTCTAGAAACAATGCCTTTGTGTTGGATTTTTATTTCTTGGGTGTTCTCTTAGATAAATAAAATGGAGGTATAGTAATCATGTTTACTAATGATTTAGATCTCTTATCATTTGGGGTGAAATTTAAGCAGAAGTACATGGGAGAATCATTTTCATACCATTATCCCATCTCCACAGATATGATTATAACTTTCCAAAACTTCTTGTCATGGATGTACCCAAACAAATTAAAGTTAATGAATTTTGTCCCTAAAAGTATGAAAAACACGGATATTTTGAAAAGTACCTGGAAGAGGCAAGCCCTAATTAACCTGAAACTTTTTTTTGGAAGAAGGAAGCTCATTGAATTTTTCTTTTGCTCATATTTGATGTCCTTTGTAGATGAATATTATTTTGAATCATTTGAGAGTTTTAGAAAAATCTGGTTCCATTTTTTTCTTAGGGATATGTATTTTAATGCATATTTATTAAAATAAGAGAAAGACATCTCCAGTATCCTTTTCCTTATCATCATTCATAATGCAATATAGTTGGACAACTATCAAATTTACTAGTGGCAGATGGCTTTATCTACTTTTGATCATTTCCTGCAGCTATCCATTCAGAGTGTGGATATCCATCATATCATTTTTCCCATTCAGGGAACATTCTTACATGATTCTGTATTTAGATCCATGCTTCTGAGATTTGGTCCAGAGTCCCTAAGTAAAACCTACTCCCCCTGTTGGCTTAAATTAAATCCAAGGGTTTTGACCTTGAGAATGTGGTTCAAGGGCAATCTGTTTTGTAAGCTTTTGCCTGAATTGCATTGAAGAGGTCTGTGAGTCATATGAAATGCATTCATAATTGATATCAAGCTAGTATAGTTTTCTTGATTTGCTTAATGAAATAGATCCATTGATGCTAGCCAAAGTCTTACATGAATGTCTCTGTAAAACTCTTACTTAAGATAAGTTGGTACAAAGAAAAAGATTTATCAGATTTAAAAAAATATAAGACTTCAAGTTAAAATAATTCTGAAAACATTGTAAATGATGGGATTCAGAATATGACAATTCGCTAAGTACATGGTGTGGCCACAAACTCCATTCACACACTGATATTTCACTAGTGTTCTATAAATTAGCTAACTGAAGAAACTTAAAATTTGCAAGGAATTTATATTAAACCGCCTGTTTCACAATTAACTGACTGTACTGAGTTAAGTCTTCCTTCTTTCCTGCCTCCTTCCTTCCCTCCCTCCCTCTGTCCCTCCCTCCTTCCTCCCCTCCTTCTTTCCTTTCTTCCTTCTCTTTTTTTTTCTTTGTCTCCTCTCTCTCTTTTCCTATCGGGGTTAAAAAAAAAAAGAAGAAGAACAATTATGCACTTCAGTTGTATACAGTGCATATGCAAGAAAGCCCTGGTCCCTTGAAATACCACAAACATAAATGAAATACAGTGTAATCTTCCTTCCGTGCAGCACTGTTAGAGCTGGCGTCAGGGTGTGGAGTGAAACGTGGGAAATTAGAAGTAAACTGTCAATTTTTAAAGTCTTCCTCCTCTGCAGAGCCAAATGCACCATTCTCCCTGCAAACCCTGAAGATGATGGCACAGTCCCTCTTGGTTTCCATAGTATCAATTCTTGAAGCGCCCCAGAATGGTTCTTGGTCTGGGCGATTAGCCCAGCTGCCCTAGAAAGTTTGCCACCCCTCCAGCGGAAAGAAATGTCTATTTCTCGGTAACTTACTCTGTCCGTGGTGCTGAACCATTCCGCCGAGACCCGCCCTGGCGGGCTCTGTCAGCCGTGCTGAAAAACCAGCCACTGCCCATCAGAACTGTGTATCTGTTATTTACTCACATCCTCAAAGAGCAGCAAGCCTTCTCCATCTTAATTCGACTTTACCGCAGAGCAGAGTTGCGCCGGCGTGAAGGGAGGAGACCATGGACAGGCAGGAAACCTAACAGCAGCATTGAGACCTGAGATGCTCCCATGAGTTTTGGAAGTACTCTGCACCTTAGAACAAAGACAATATTTTTTTAAAAGTACTATTTTTGTGACTTTGCCCTTGCACAAGGGTTCTGTGATATTTCCGACTCCTTTTAAAAGCCAGCAGATTCTGAGCGCACTAAACCCTTCAAAGCCGAGAATTTACTTTTTATTTTTTTTCCCAGTGGCCCGACTTCCAGGACAAGGACTTCTTTGCACCCGCCCAAATACCATGGCACTGCATGCGCCCTTCGCCACCGGATCCTCCCCTTCCAATGAGACTTTCTGATTGTGTCTACCAACTCTCCTATTAGGAAATCCGTGGGTTGCATGCAGCTATTCTGTTGTATTCTCGTTTCCACTCTCCCTCCACTCTCTCACTCGACCTCTTACTGAAGGCACACCAATACCATTTTGCTGAGAAGAAAAAGCCCATAACTACCTTAATCGACTAAGACAATATGCGCAACCCACACCTTTCATAGTGATCACTCCTTAAATCTGGCAAGACCGGACACCAGTTTTTGCAAGAATGGAGTCGGTAAAACAAAGGATTTTGACCCCAGGAAAAGAAGGACTAAAGAATTTTGCTGGGAAATCCCTCGGCCAGATCTACAGGTAAGAGAAAGTGAATCCATGCCTGCCTGGGACTCAGCATGAAAAAAAAAATCTTCAGGTCCATTTCCATAACCCCAGTAGCTTGGAGAGATTGTAATATGATCGGTATATCTTGTTTTGCTGCTCATTACTGGAGTGGGACTTCTCTGGAAACCTGTTTATTAATTCAGGATTATTGCACTAAATGCACCTGTCTGTTGTGTGTGTGTGTGTGTGTGTGTGCGCGCGCGTGCGATTTTTGTTTTGGTATCTGCAGAATCTCATCCTTTTCTACCCAGGATTTATTCTCTTTACAATTGAGAAATGGCCAGCATCTGGTCAAAGAACCCTTTGCTTGGTGCTTAAAGATATCCAGAACTAAACTCCTTGAGTCCATTAAATGAATAAAAAATACAAATCTCTGAAAAAAAAAAAACAGAGAAAATTCAGAGTAATAGAAAAAAGAAATGTAGATGCTAGCTTCAAAACCACTTGAATAGAGTGGGATCTTCCTTCTATACTAAAGGAAGAGGAACCAAAATTTATCAATAATTGATATCTAAAGCAATTCCTCTCTCTGTACCAGAAACAATGTGCATGCATTTTAAATTATTTATTCTCTGCTAGAAGTCTATTTCTTGCATGGGAAGTGCCTCAACAGTTCTAGGAAAAACCGTGCTAATGGCCATCAAGATGAGTTTGAAAAGACTAGAAATAATTTTTTTTAAATATTTTATCCCTCTGGTAGTCACTACTAATTATGCTGGAAATTTCACAACTTTAAATCATTTCAATTATGTTGCACGAATGTACTTTTTCTTTACATTTTAAGCAAAATCAAGGAAAGAGGGCAGATGCAAAAGGATAAACGATTCCAAGAGGGCACTAATTTACACGTTTGGGAAATTGTACAGGAAGTATAAAGAAAATGACTAATATGCCTTCAAATTTTCCAAATCTCTTTGTTTCCGGTGGGCTTCACTTAAGCAAGATCATGCACCTATGCGGCAGTAGATACCGCAACGGCCCTGCAGTCAGTTCCAGAGTTGCCCAGGAAAGGACTGTTCTTTCCCAGCCCAACTGCTTTTAGGTGCAGAGTTCAGCTCTGCATGCACGGGCATATGAAGCCAATGTAAAAAAAAAAACATTGACTGATTTTTTTGTTTGTTTGGTTTTTCTCCCCAGAATAAACTGCAATGTTTTCTAACACTGGGATTGGGATTTTGGAATAAACATTAAATTAGTTGCAAATACTTTTATGACCTATTCTCCAGGTGATATTTTGTGGAATTTCAAAGTCTGGCATTCTTTTCTCAAATTGCTTGGCAGCAATATCACAAGCTATGCATTCTTGGAATTGTTCTACAATTTTCACTTGCTTCATCTGTGTGTATTAAAGCAATTGTGCATCTATCATTTCAAAGAGCACACAAAAATATAAATTACATGGTGGATTGGAAACAATCTGCAAATTGTAAACCGAAAGAAAGGTTCTTTGTTTAAATATCGAAAGTGTCAATCCCAAGGGCCCAGGGAAATGTTACCTAACATATTTTTCATTTTTAGAATAGAAACTTCACGGATATAGTGTAGACTAGAACAACACTACCATCCTTAGCAGCCTTAAGTAAAACCATTCCTTCACTCCCATGCCCCCTTCCCCCAAGGACGAAAGTCCGAAAGGAATTGAATCATAGGAATGAAATCGTTTGAAATGCTCTGCAAATTATCTCTCCATCTATCTGCATGCATATTTGTGGGATCCTCTACCTTACTGTGAAAGATCTGACAGAGTTGATTTGGGAACGCGTTTGTGTTTCTCCGAGTCGCATTTTTCAGTTTTGGAAATGGGCCCATGACATTTTTCGATGTTTGTAACTGAGATAGTAATGACGCAAGATTGTGAATAATTAATTATTCATGTTCTGGCAGTAGGAAGCTTAGGTGTCGGCCATATGTTGCCGAGGTCTTTGTTTCAAACTCGAGTAAAAAGGAGAAGAAAAAAAAGTAAGATGTGTAATAGGGGGATTAAGCATTGCATTAGCACCCTGGCGCGCGGGAGGAAGGGAAGGTAGAGCGGTCACAAGCCCTCTTTCGCGTGGGTACCGGCCACGAGAGGCCTTGGTCCCCGGGGCCCACGGGCTCAGCTGCCGGGCGGGATCCCGATGTCCTCTGCCCTGAAAAGCTGAAATTGGTCCGCGAAGGAAGGGGTAGCGCGGTGGCGGCGCGCGTCCGCAGCGCAGCAGCCTGCAGCAGGCTGGGTGGCTTGGTGACACTGGCTATCGCCCGGGTAAAAAGCACTGCGGGAGGGAGGCGTCTACACTGGCGCTAAGGAAGCTCCTCTAGCTTAACACCTTGCCTCACGAATTACTGATCCCCAAGAAAACTAGGCCCGAGCGGCCTGTGCATTGGAATTAAGGCGCTACGAGGTGGACCCCGAGGGAATGAGGACTAGATGCCTTAGGCCTGAAGGTGTTAAAGTTGAAGAGACGCTGCTGCGGGGAGGGGGATGGACAGACTGCCAGAGGGCCTTAGGGGGCCCTGAAGCCCGGCGTCTGCTTGCACTAGCCCCTGAGTGAGGACTCAGAAAGTCGGTGCCCGGCCCCCAGCCCTAAGAGTTCCCGGGTGTCTAACCCGCGGCGTCCTTGCCTCCCCCTGCTCTGCCGCGCAGGGTGCTGGAGAAGAAGCAGGACACCGGGGAGACCATCGAGCTGACCGAGGATGGGAAGCCCTTGGAGGTGCCCGGGAAGAAGGCGCCGATGTGCGACTGCACGTGCTTCGGCCTGCCACGCCGGTACATCATCGCCATCATGAGCGGCCTGGGCTTCTGCATCTCCTTCGGCATCCGCTGCAACCTGGGCGTGGCTATCGTGGACATGGTCAACAACAGCACCATCCACCGCGGGGGCAAGGTCATCAAGGAGGTGGGCCGCATCACCTGTCCCAGCCCCAGTTTCCTCAACTGAAAGAGCCTGGATGCTCCCTGTCCCTGCCCAGCTCTCCATTCTAGAGTGGATCGTGACACGGAGCACCCCACTCCCCACACCCCACCCCTACTTTCTGCTTTGGGGGCAGGTCGCTTTTCCTCCCTGGGCCTTCCCTTCCTCATCTGCAAAGTCGAAGCTAGCGCCTTGGTCGCTAAGGTTTTTAGGAGAGTGACTTCATGCGAGGAGGTGTACTCGCCTAAAGCCGGTGCCTAAGGCCGTTCGCTACATAGAAATCGAAATCTCTTTCTTTTACCGAAAAGATAGAGCAGCGTGCTACTTATAATTTCTCCCTGACCTCCTCAAATTGCCGCCAAAATATTCTTAATAATCGAAATAAAACAGAAAAGAGAAATCAAATGTGCTCTGCGCATCTCAGCCGCCCCCGCGGCAGGAGGGTGAAAGGGGTGGGTTCCTTTAGGGACCTCTAGTGTCAGGGCGCGGGGAGGAGCCACCGCGCAGGAGAATTCTAGGGTCACGGAGATTCCAGCCCCAGGATATTACTGCGTGTGTGTCCCGGGGTGGGGATGGGGGGGGGGCTAGAGAGGGAAGAATATGACAAGGGCAGAGAAATCTGAGGGTCCCGGTTTCCTGTTTAGGGACCAAAGTAGCTATCAGCCTGGCGGAGGAGCAGAGGTTGGGAGGAGAAATTCCTGGGGTTGGGGGAAGGGGAGATGCCTCTGGGCTCTGGTGAGTCTGACAGACCCTAGAAGTGCATTCATTTTGCAATTGCATTCAAGGGGGCGTGAGGAGGTTCCCTCTTCCCCGGACGCTACAAGCCCTCTTTCACCCTTCCGAAACACATATTTCGGTCCCAGTTTAATTTGAGGTTCACTACTTGGGGCCCGAAAGATGAATAAAAGACCCAGTCTGGCCTGGAGTTAGCCCCGACCTTCAGACACTTCCCTCGCCAGCACTTCTGAGCAACGCCTCCTTCCTCTGTGGACTCTCCAAGCTGCTCCAGCAGCTCCAAATCATTCCCGCCCCACTCACATATCCCAAATTGCCGGGGACATTGTCTCGCTGGCCACGAACCTCCGCAACTTCCCTCCCATATTGGGTCCCCAGAATGTCCCCATTTGGGTCGGGAGGGTGGGGTTCCATTCCGAAAGCGACTGCACGTCTGCATCTGCCCTGGCCGGCGTCGGTTAAAGGGACCCCAAGCCGGGCGTTTCTTCTCCCGACCCCGCAAACGAAAACTCTTACAGGGCGAGTCCAAATTCCCCAGGGCTGGACATTTTTATAATCTTCGGATCTGAGCTTCAGGACTGCCATCCCGGGGCCCTTCAGATCCCTCACTCACTGAGGCGATCAGACCTGCGGGAAAGTAATGCGGGAGCAAAGCCAGGGCGCCCAACCCAAGCGCCCAGCCCAAGCAGGTTGGTTATTTGGGCCCTGCGCTATTAATCAGGTGTTTCGTTAACGAGCATCGCTTTTCAGTTGAAAGAGGCATTTTTTTTCTCCATAAAAGGGTATAGATTTAATTTGTTGGAAACTAAAATGTAGCCACCTCCACTCCGGGGATTCAGGGAGTGCTCTGGGATGAGGGCACTTTGGCCTGCGAACCACTGAATGTTGAGTCCCCAGACCAAGCACTGACCCTTCTCTGTCCCTCTACCTTGTTTTTTCCCTACTCCATAGAAAGCCAAATTCAACTGGGATCCGGAAACCGTGGGGATGATCCACGGTTCCTTCTTTTGGGGCTACATCATCACCCAGATTCCAGGTGGCTACATCGCATCTCGGCTGGCAGCCAACAGGTAACCCGCGGGGCCGGGAGGCAGAGGGGACAGCGGAGGCTGGGGGCAGGGGCCGCAGCCCGAGGGCCTCGACCGCCCCGGGCGCAGTCTTCTGGTCCCTTGACACCAACCCCCCAATTCCGGGGCTGGCGCTACTGGTCCCTCTTTCCAAAAGAAGGCTCCTAAAGGGACTTGGGGAGCGCCAGAAAGAGAGCATGTGGCCGCGCTCTAGGCAGTAGCTGCCGTGGTGTTTTTCGTGAAATGGTCTCCCTGCGGCGGGGTAGAGGCTGGGACCCAGCGAAGGACCCGCAGAGCAGGGACCGCGCGCGGGGTGGCTAAAGGCCCGCGGGTGTCCAAACGCCTTCACCGCAGCGCGCTACAACCGCAGCGCCCGGATTCCGCCCAGATGGGGCTCTGGGTCTGAAGGATTTGTTTCTATGGAGGCAGGAGGGATTTCCAGCGCCCGGGGTGCGATTTCACCTGTTAATGAGCTCTGCAGAGAAGGGGTGGGCAGGGGGGACGGAGGAGGTGCTCAGCTGCAGCCCGAGGTCTCCCGCCCGGCCTTGGTGGCTGCAGCCCAGGTCCTAGCGCCAACCCCCAGGAGTGGCCTGAACACCGCCTGCTGAGACGGCCTGAGGCGAGGTGCCCAAGGATTGATGGGCTGGAGCAGTTCAGGGAGCATAGCCTCTGCATGTTTGCACCAGCCCTCCAGGTCTTGCTGGTGAGAGACCCCAAATAATGACTTCAGATCTTTCTTTCGATCTTGTACATATAACTTCACCCCTATCCGTTCCCCCAAAGTCCCATTTTAGAGGGAAGAAGACTAGAACTGAGCATCTCTTTAGTTATGGTTACTTTTCTCCCTTGTCACCTGGCCTCTCACCTCTCTCTAAATTTTCCCAGGTCCCATCTGGCAACTTTTGTCATCTACAATCCATTTACGAGAAAAAGAAAAGATGTCTTCCCTCCTGAGACTTGTCAGTTGTCCTCAGGGCCTTGAGAGGAATTATTGAAAATTTATTTCAGGCTTAGCGACCCTATGGCAGAATTTTTTTGAGAGTCCTTCAAAATGTCCAGAGGAGAGTGCCACACATTAAGGATAGAGGCTTTTTTTTTTTAATGTCACCCTTTACCTGGCGACAGGGAGGGGTTACCACTCGGATTCAGCAGAAGAAAAAATAGGATTTTAAAAAAAGAAGTCGGTTTATCAGTTTAAAAATCATTAACTGGGTAGAGAAACCAATTTTATGAATGGCTCAATAAAAGAAAAAAATTGAATTAGGCAGAAAAATTTAAACAGAATATTCCCACAAATATTATTGATTATGAACATATTACTTTTTGGCTTTCAAATCCTTCATGCATAGTGTCTTGAATACTTTTTTGTTCCTTTAAGGACAAATTATTTTCTAAAACAAAACCCCCAGAAAGAAACTCCAAACATTCACATATAAAATGTTTTTTACTTCAGGGAATAAATATCTACCAAGTCCTCACATAGGAAAATGCTAAAAGAAACTCGATATAATGTCAATGAAAATGTCATGGCTGTGTCTTTAAGTCTTTACTCAGAATCAAAACCTTCAGCTTGCCAAATGTTAAAATGCTAACATTTTCCTGCCAGGAGAAAACACTAGGGATGCCCCAGCTTTCCCTCTTTGTTATGCTGGGCGGCCAATAAACAGGTTTTCCTGGTTAAAAAAAAAAAAGCAAGCTCATTGCTTTCATCTGTGTTGTGTTTAGTACTGAAAATAGTACTGCTGACTCAGGTTCTAATTTATTTGTTAGATTTTCCTCAAAGGAAAAATTTCTGACTTTAAAATTCTTATTTGGATCTGAATTCATTTTCACCTTAAATGGAATTCAGTAAAGGAGTAAAAATATTTTCACATACAATATCTTGTACTTTAAAGGGCTAAGAAAATCAAGTTAAAATTGATTTTAGTGGATTAGGAACATGTGAAAAAAATGATAGCAAATAACTTCTTTATCATATGTTCGGATTTTGACATATTTGTTTCTCTTTTATTTTAATACATAAGACATTATAAATACACCAAATCCCCATGAAAACAGGTTTTAAAAATCTATAACATTTCTTGTCATGATTACAAAAGTTGTGGCATACTAAACAAAAATATATGAAAAAGAAAGGACAATAAGATCATTTACAATTTAATCACCCAGTGACACCTATTATGATCATGTTGGTGAATTTCCTGATGGCCCAAGAATTGCTACATCGAATTTTAGTTTATAATATCTTTTTAAACTTAAAATTTGGGAGTTGTTAGAGGTCTTGGAGCAATATGCTGTCAGGTGCGGGGGTGGGGGCAGGGAAGGAAGTGCAGAGAGAAGGGGTCTATGCCTGTGAATTGTTAGACAAGTTCAGATGTTTGACCATTGTTCAATGTAGATGTTTTAGTTAATGCTGTGTAGTAAATAAAGGACAAGTCCTAAAATCCAAAGTATATTAAAAATAGAGGTAGTAAAATAATTCCAGTATAAATGTTCTTGTGTTAGTTTATGGGAAGGACTGTCTCCTGGGAATAACCTTTGTCAATCCACCTCTTGGAGAGTATTTCTGCAGTAATTGAAATGGTAGAGGAGGAAGAAGAGGAGGAGCAAAGGAAAATGTTCTTTGCTAGTATCTCTATATCTAAAAGACAGTTTTAGATTATAACCACCATGGTTCTATGTGCATTGTTTTGGTAGAAAACCTCTGTTTATTGCAATTAAATCTCATTTGTTATTTCACAACACCCAACTTTTTTTAGATATCCTGAGGTGACACTGTATAATAAAAAGTAGAGCTAGTCAATTAACACATGTATAAATATCTTTTTTTAAATTAGTAGAAAAGAAGCATCTTTGATATAGCATTATTAAGCCACCTCTGAGCAGTATGCATCAGGGCTTGTTCATTAGGTTGTCTGCAGAGGGGCAGAAGGAAGTGCAGGGAAAGGAATGTATGAAGATGGGTTCATATTTCCATTTTGATGTAATCATCGTATGTGCACATATCTTGGCTGTACCATAGGAAAACATTGTTTAAAAATTCAATAGAAACTCACGTTCTTGCTAATATTTCAATATAGATCTTATAATGACTTTTCTTAGATGCACTATACTTATTACTCTTGCTTTATGGCTCATTTTAAATTGAGCATTAAAGGAATGCAGTGTTTGTAACCCTGCCATATATATAGAGGCCCGTTGCCATTTTTGTCTTTTATGAAATTTTTGTCCCCAAGATCTTAAAGCAGAAATACATCCCCCCCCAACTGAATTGGTGTCATATTCCTGGTTATCACAATACTCATGGCTTTGGGTATTTAAATTTGATAAATATTGATGAAAAAGCATAGTACATTCTGTATGATCTCAACCACATAAAAATGTATGCTCAATTGTGCATATACACATAAAGGACCTGGAAGGATATGTCAAAGTGTAAACTGTGATTCTGGATGACTTTTGGGCTCTTTGCATGTTGTGTTTTCCAGTTTTCTATATTGCGCAATTAACTTTAAAGTTTTTAAAATATATTATTTTAAGAACCTTCAAAAAAATTAAGAGTTTTTAGAATGGGTTTGAAAGATGCAGATTTCCTATTATGGTAGTTTTTCAAAAACAGTAAAAGCAACACAACAGGATCAAATTTCCACCTACAAGTGTTCTATGTCCATTCCAATAACTTTCTCCCTATAGATGATCTAATAGTAGAACAAGATTTCCCTTGGGTGGGATACTGGGGACAGATCCTTTCCCTCTAGGTGTAACAGGAGCTCCCTTTGGGAAGTGTTTGCCATGGAGTCACCGTGATGTGTGGGACTGGAGTAGAGGAACTGAAGTGTGTGGAGACAGCCCCTCCAGAGAGCATAGTTCCTGGTCACACCCCCTGACTATTTTCTCAATGAAAACAAACAGCAATGACTTGGATCTCCATTTATTTATTTATTTGATTAAGCAAAAACAGCCCCACACTTGGTCAGAATACAGATTCTTGGTCCCTTTTCTGGTCAAATTCTAAGTGTTTTTGCTTTCCTGCTCATCGAGAGGCAGAGTTGAAGGAGCCTGGGGGAGAGTGATCTCAGCCCCAGAGGAGAGGCTTGCATCATTTTTTCCTCTTTGTCTTCCTTAAAGGGCTATTACACACCGTGGCAGAAGAATTTAGTGACCGCCATGGAGGACCTTAGGAAGGGGAATCAAAGGAGGGCTCTTCACAAAATCAAAAATGTTTTAAGATGAAAACATATTTAATATAGTGATAAAAAGGTAATGAGGCAAATTAATTTTGTCTAAATAATTCAGGGCATGGGGCTTATAGTAATTCAGATATTTACAAACATGAACTTGTTAAAGAGTTGTGAGAAACCTAGACAAGTATTTAAGGGGAAAAACAATAGAATTTTTTCGCAGGGCATGACCAATGAAGATCAGATGCATTAAAAGAAGTTTGGCCAACATTGTGTTTTTAATATATGGCATTGTTATCCACAGAAACTGTTAGCTTTATTTAGGTGGCAATATTATTTAAAATCTATTTAAAAAATTTTCTCAATCTTGCTTTAATTTTTGCATAGCACTTACCATCATCTGTCATACCACCATTTTACTATCTATTTGTTTAATATCTGTCTTAATCCAATGAAATGTAAGCCCCATTAGGGCAAGTAGTTCAATCCATGTTTTTTCATCACTATGTTCTTAGCATCCTAACGAGTGCCTGGCCCATGAGAGGTCTTTGTCAAATAAAGAAAATGAACATCAAAACAGTGTTAGGGGCTTTGAAAAAGACAGTGTACTAAAATGGTTAATATATAGACTCAAAGCCAAATTGTGTGGGTTCAGACTCCTGACTGTGCTACTTAATAGCTGAATGACATAAAATGTTATTAAACTCTCTGAGCCTCAGTTGATATTTCTGTGAAAGGGAACTAGTGAAAGTACTCACCTCATATGGCTATCATGACAAATAAATAAGATAATATGTGTAACATACTTTAAACTGTCTAGTATTTGAAAATTGTTGGCCCTTATTTGTTACTAATGAAATCTTAAACTTAGAAGAAACTGGAAGGAAAAAATCCCTTGTGACCATTCAGTATCACATGTGTTTAAATTTGACTTAAATATTAGAAATGGAAACGTATTATTTCCATTATGATAGTGCCTCTTTCCATGTCATATTTCTGTCTTTTAAAATTATTTTCCTATATACATTATTCAAATTGAAATTATCAATCACCAAAAATGACACATGTCTTATTTGAAGGCTTTTAAAGAACTCTTTTAAAATATATTTTTAACCTAGAGTATAACAGAGAAATACATTTGAGCTTGAAGTTAAACTTCACTGTCGAAAGCTAAAATTTATTTTTCCCTGCCCCATCCTTTATTTAAAGAAGCTTCAGTTTCTGCTACAATATTTTATCTCTTTTACATATTGCTTGAGTTTCTAGCTTGGTTTTTAGTAAAGAAACAAAAAACAGTTCTTTATTTGAATAAAAGACTGGGCTGTACCAGGCGGTGAACTCCCTTTAGCTTGAAGAGCTGGACAGAGCTCTTTGAATCTAACCCTTCCATTTTACAGATGAGGAAGTAGAGAATCAGGGTGGTGTAACTTGCCCAAGGTCAAAAAGAGCTCTGTCTAGAACTTAACTGTCAAGCAATCCATCGCCACAGGCTACCTCTACTCTGAATTTTAACATCTCTTTGTGAAACTCTGTTCATTACCAAGTTCACTATAAAGCAGCCAGTTGAGCCATCTGCTCTCTGAATGAATGACTACAATTTATCATACACCAAATCCAGGGGAGAAATCCATGAATTAGAGAGTAAAGCCTTTAGCAGGCCCAAGGGATTCTTAGATTTTTGTGGCAGGAGAAAATATTGTGCCTCCGTGTGTATGTGTACTAGCTTCCAAACTATTTGGCCTCAATACAGGTGATTCTCTTCTTCTTTCTGCAAAAGGCAAAATCAAAATCTGGTGATGACTTAGAAATATAACTTCTCTATGGCAGAAAATATGGTTTTTAGAGCTTCTCCTCTCTCTCCACCTCGCCCCTTTGGCAGTTTGGCCTCCTGAAAAATTGCAGAGGTTTGAGCAGGACAGGGGCCAAAAAGAAGAGATTCTTTAGTGGAATCTTGATGGACACAACTCCAGTGATAACTACAGATAGATCTAAAGGGCTAACATTTAAAAAAATGAACAAATTCAGGTGCATTGATCTTAAAACTTGTGGATTTGATTTTGTAAAAATGAATTCTGATAAGGTTTAGATAAATATTCTTGCACAGCTGATAATGAAAAGTACTCTTGTGAGGATGATTTTCACAAAGAGATGAACAAAGGGGTTTTAAGACCAGCACCATTAGGTATTTGAAGTCCAGAAAGGAGCGATTTTACTGAATTTTTTTGTCTTTTTCTTTCACAAGAAAAGAATAGTAGAGATGCGTTTTATTTATTTTTTGGAATACTTCTTGAAAATCAATTCTTTCACCCCACCAGCAAGCACTCTCTACCCACCTCTCTCTCTACCCTTCTCTCCCACTTCCCTATATAATTGAACTATCTATAATTTTTACCCCTTTCTACTTACATATCCATTGCAACTTCCATTACAAGGAGGAATTCCTTAACACTTCCACTAAAAAAAATGCAAATTCCTTTTGTGTGAGAAGATAATTCAGGCAATGAACTTGAACAAAGCCTGCTTCGAGGGACCTACAGTCCTGCTATCGAATGGTTTTTAGAATCCCAGTCTTTAAGGACCAGAGATAGCTATCTCTGTCTCGCTCCTCTAACTGCTTATCAAACTTCTAGCTGCCTCCTTCCTATTGTGGACTCTATAGGTTAGGTGTCTGGGGTAATACAAAGAGGCCTTCCTTCTCCCAACTAAAAAAAAAAGCCTTTACTACAAGATGAATAGATGAGTTGAGGGGGAGGGTCTCCAAGGGCTGGCACATGCTTTGTGCTCTCCTTCCATTCTCCTCTCCCCTCACCCTTTCTTTAACTCTGGCTTTTCCTGAAGCTGCAGCAACCTGCAACCGCAATGCGACAGTTTCTAGAGGGGAGGGACACGATTTTGAGGGAGGAGAGAGTCAGGAGGGCAGCTGGTGGAGTGATTCTCCCCCTGCCATATGCCAGTGTTGGGGCTGTCTAATTTCTCTGTCATGAGTGATGAAGTCATTTTTACAACTTAATGATGTGCCATGGGACCCAGAGGGCTGGCTGGTGCCTGTGTATTCCCTTTTAATATGGGAGCAGGGGCATCAGATGTGAAAGAGGGAGGCGCCCAGGCCCCAGCGTGATTAGATTAAATAGATTAAGCATCCTGGATCAGTCTGCTCCTGCGGACCCTTCCGGAGAAGATTAATCCCACACCTGGGGTGAGGGACAGTAGTGCCCTGTTAAGTGACAAGCCACTGCCCAAATGGAAATTGATTGATAAAGTCATGGAAAAGGGATATCATCTGTAGAATTCACAGAAGGCAATAATGTTGTTCCTGGCACCTCTTGAGGACAAATCCTTGTGGGGTGGGCTCTGTCTGCGGGGTATTTGTGGCTGTGGGTCGTGGAAGAATCAGACTGGGAATGACATAGCTGACTCACTGTGCGCTACACTGAACGTCAATTATCAGACAGGGTGTGACGCAGGTTTTCAGCAACCATATTTGGTTTCCCAAACGTTCTTGTATCACGAAGACAATTATGCTTTTCAGTTTCACTAATCCCTTTAGTGATACACAGCCTCCCACCACACACACACACACACGCACACACACACACGCACACATTCCTATCCTCTTTTCTTACAATTTGAAATGATAACTCACAATCACTTTAGGGACACTGGTATGTTTGTGTGTGTCTGACATGTAGAGGAAAAACAAATAGAAATTAGTTTCTAACTCAAAAATAATCAAATTGAATTCATTTTAGAATGTCATTTGCTGCAGAGGAAATCATGAGGATAACAATTTTAAGTGGATTTAAAGTACCCTGTCATTTTATAAAGCTACTTTAATAAGCAAATAGCCCTTATTTTATTCTACAGATATTATAATGTTTCTTGATCAATTGAGATCACCCATCACTTTCTAATTCTGTTTTTAAGGGACAGAAGGGTTTAGATTTTACATATTAGTTTGCACATTGTTTTTTCCTTTCCACCCCGTGGTCCAATTACTGCTGGGCTACATATGACATATATTCACACAAGGACTGGGTTTTCTCAGCTAGTTGCCAATTATTTCTTTAGCTTCCAATTATAAGAAGGACTTCAGACAGAAATGAAATAGCAATCTGATGGAGATTCAGTTTACTATTTGGAAGTTCAAGCTTAGCAACATATATTAATAACTATACAGTTTGATTATTTGTTCAGAGAAAGCAATGCGTCAGTTAAGTTCTTACCAGAAAAAATTTGTATGGCTTGCTATAATTTTCCATTGATTGCTTACTTTAAAATAAAATACTGATATAAGCATAGGTCCTGCTATTAGACAGAACCTGGCTTTAAAATTGAAAAAAAAATCCAAAAGATCTAAATAATGGGTAAGTATTTAGTTAGGCAAGTTAATTCATTTCCAGGAAATTCTTTTTTATTCAAAGTCTATTTTTTCTTTTTTTTCCTGATTATTATTCACCTTTATTTGAAGAAGTAGTGATCAGTTCTTAAGGTTGTTTCTTTATTGAAATGGATTATAAAGAAAAGAGAGAGAAACAAAATATAAATTAGGAGACAAAGATTAATTTTCTAATTTCGTAACTGCATAATTACATTGAATAGTCTTAAATTTATTTTCCATAATCAACAATTCATTTAAACATTCAATGATAACATAGGATATAATTATTTGATATATTAGCAAATTTAATGTTTAGCATAGAGAGAAATATTGAAAACGTACCTGTAAAATCCACAATGGGATATGAAATGAGAAAAGAATTATAAGAATAAACCTGAAAACAACCAACTGTTTGCTTCAGGAATCCTGAAATCGAGCAGTAATATGATTTTTACATTTATAAAATGAGTGGGGGACAGCCTTCTCTACATCCCCAAAATAAAATGAAAAAGCCTACGAATTTGATTTTCAGGCTAAAGTGGGGAAAAATAGAAAGCCAACTCAACTGAGTTGAACAACAGAGGAAATTCTCTAGCCATGCAAAGTGGAGAGGAATGAGTGAAAATCAGAAAAGCTTCTCAGGCATTGTGGAGCAGCTCATTCAGCCACACAAATTTTACCTCTCCCTAAATAATAGATTTGGAATAGAGGCAGAGAGAGAGTGGCTATGAATTACAAATTATCTTCATAATTGCCCTAGCTTTCCATTTCAGGAGGCAAGTAAAATTAGAAAGGAATGTAATAATTAATACATATATCACTAAACTTTTTACATACATCATCTTTCTTCCGCTCAGCAACTCGATAAGTCAGGCTTTCTCATACTTGTTTCACTGATGAAGACTCTGAACACAGAATAGCAGTTATTTTCCTAAAGACCACTGGCTGATAAGAAGCAGACCTTGGGTATGAACCAGTATGTCTGATTTCAAATGATGGCTTTTTTATTAAACACATTTCTCCTACTGAATAGTTATTGTGTATTATCGTTTAAAAATCTATTTTTAAATTCCTTAACCAATCATTATAAATCATCACATTATTTAGCACTGGTCTAGGTCCATAGGAAAGAGCAAATACATGGTTGTGAAATAATTTTAAAGATTTATTTATTTGCATGGTTTTGATTGCTAGACAAGTCTTTCATTCAGAGGATAAATGTGAAAACCCAATAATGGTGGATATTATTTTCAAAGCAGTAGTTTTGTGAAATCCCTCTACATGCATCAAAATCTAGACCAGTACTAGGGATAATAAAATTCACATGAATATTAGATTATTCCTAGTATGCAATCTATTTTCCTCTATCTTTTGAATATCAAAAATGTATTCAATGCTTACGGTTTTTGTTTTGCTTTGTTTTGACTTTGGTAGCATCAAGAAAAACAAAAACGATGACTGTGAAATAAATTTAATACACTATACACAACTACATTAAGTATTGATAAATGGAGAGGTTCTTTAAGAGAACTATCTATATATCTGTACCTCTATGTATCAGTGTTACCACCCGATTTAATTTTGAAGGCACAGCTTCAGAGTGATTGGTTTCAAAGGATGACAAGGTTCCTGCGATAAAAAGGCAATGTAAGGGCACTTGATTTCTGGAGATTCCACAGCGTTGTTTGGAGGAGACTGGGCCTGGTACTTGAACTTGAAACAACTAACTCAAGTGAGGACTTATCCACAGGAGTACTCTAAATTCTAGCACATACATGCCAACCTGCAGTTATTCTATGAGAGTAATTCAGCATCCTAGGATTGTTGGGACATCTAGAACAGAAGTTTGTTCCCATTAAAATCTCAAGAACAAAGAAATGGTCAAGTGATTGAAATGGATGTTAGGATAAAGAAGGTTCAAAGGAGAAAGATCTGTAAGCGCATACATTTATTGCAGGAAGGGAAGTTATTATTACCCACTATTTAAAGTCTTTATATAAAAATAATTGGGTGCTCATTTCCTAAGAACACACCATATGCAAAGTATTTAATAGTATCATGGGGTTTAAATAAATGAAATACGACAGGGACCCTATTCTACAAGAGCCACAAATAAAGCTGGGGGTGGGAGGCACATGACTTCTTGGGATAAACCTTATAAAATTGATCTAGAGTGCCTTAGAAATACAGAAAAGAGACATGCGTTGGCAAAGAGGTGTGTGTGTTTGTGGGGGTTGCATAGATATGGAGGTTTGGAGTTGGGGGGAATCCTAAGACAAGTATAATTGACTTATACAATTATGTTAATTTTTCTTCATGTGTGTCCCAACAGATATTTTAGATGGTCTATTAGGGCACAGATAATGAAGCTGACGCCTTAGGGAATTTCGGTGTGACTTCAGAGTGGCAGATAGAAACCCCACCACATGCCTTCCTGTGCTTTAAACTGCTTGCATTTCAGCATGGCAAGGAGCAAGTCCGACTACATGCTCATGGAGTCCACAGTATTTAATCAGGGTAAAACATTCTGAAGAAAAAAACCCTGAGGAATAACAATTCTCTGAAAATTCTTTTGAATTTTAGGGAACTTCTATACAATGATAGGTGATATTTATGAGCCATTTACTAGGAATCAGACACTGTACTCATTCATAGATTGATTCATTTAAACTTCATGATTATCCTTTAAGGTATGGAAACATTATTTCCATTTTCAGATGGAGAAACTGAGGCTTAGGGAATTTAATAACACCTGCCCCAAGGTCATAATAAAAATTAGAGTTGGAATTTGAATTCTCACAGTTTAACCACAGAGCTTATATCATTAATTAATGCTGTGTTGTGCTGTTTATATGGTCCCCAAAACGTTATGGCAGTTACTCAATTTGGTCAGTAAAGACAACCAAAATCAAACCAGAGAACCTAACTTTGGGCTTTTTCAAATGACCTATTTAAATTAGCTGTTGTCAAAGGGCAGCTTCCTTTTCATCAGAAGTTTCCATTCTATCCCTTCCCTTATCCTTTGAAGTAGTCAAAGGCAACTCCCTATTTTGCCTATGTCCAGCCCTGTTCATTCTAAGTTTGCCCCCCAGGAAGCAATTAGTGTATATTGTTAAAGCAAGGTTCCCGAGGCAGGACCAACGACATTAGCAGTATTACCTGGAAACTTGTTCAATATGCAAATCTTAGGTCCTTTGCAGACCTAGTGAATCAGAAACTCTGGGACACAGAAATCTGTGTTTTAAGGAGCTCCATGCTCCCAGGTGATTCTCATGTTTGATAAAGTCTAGGAACTGCTATGCTGAATTTCTTTTCCATATTTAGTTTTACTGCCTCTCTGATTTCTTCATTGAAAGCCAGATTACTCTTCACAAAACCTTAGAAAAACCCTCCCCAAATTAGCTCATCCATTTACTGCTGTGACCATCCATCTTTCTATAACACTTTTCCTCTTTCAAAGGTTTTGTTATGCTTTTATTTGCTACTACTGGCACTATCAATGCTAGTACTAGTTCAACTGCTATTAGAGTATGTAGAGCTTAGTGGTTAGGTATCAAGAGTCTACAACCAGACTGAATAAATATAAGCCACACTCCTGCCAATTACTATCTATGTGACCACGTAAAGTTAAACTCATTGGAACTTGGTTTCTCAATCTTTGAAAAAGAGATATTAGTAGTATCTTTCTAATAGTATTGCTAGGTTAAAATGAGAATGTGGAACAGTGGCTGGTGTATCCTAACAATTCAGTAACCATTGGCTGCATTATTTCTATTCGTATGGCTCATGTTAAAAAATAAAGACATTATTTTTGTGTGCCAGGTACCAGACTAAGCACTTTAGGTGCATAAGTCTATTTAGCGTCACAGCAGTCCTATGAAATATAATACATTAGTATCATCATTGTATAAGTTCTAACACTCTTAAATGCCTTGGATACACCAGTGTTTTATTTGTAATAACCATAGGTTCTAATAATATACCCATTTTATAGATAAGGAAAGAAGTGAAGAAAGTTAAATGGCCTGCCCAGTGTCACTCAAGTAATAAGTGCTAGAGATGGACTTTGAGCCAAGGTAGTCTGTCTCCAGAATCCATGCTCTTATTCTTACACAGTGCCTCCCTTTATATAGACAAGAATCTGAAGCCAAGACACTATATAACTTGCCAGTCACATAATTATTAAGCGACAGATCTAGAGTTTCGTGAAAATTTCTTTGTTTCCCCTTCTAACACCATCAGTGCCTTTGACTCTTTGCTCCTCTGCAAGCCACCATCTTCCTTGAACTTAAATCTATCCTATTCACCTTCTGATTCCCTAGCTTCATAGATTTCTCTCCCTTCAACTCCAGTAAGCTTCACATTCACTTCACTTTAGGGGCACAAACATCACTTATCCTCTATGTTCACTCTGAGCCCCATTTCAAGATTTTGTGGGCTTATGGCTTCTGTTCTTCACCCTCTTGTCCTATTTGCATTTCCTCAAACCCTCCTCCTTCATCATTATACTCTACTTTTCTTACTTTTCCTACTCACTTGTACCAAAATGTTCAGCCATTTTCAATAATGCCCTGGTTTCTGGTACATAAAGTAGCCTCTTCTGTCTTTGAATCTTGCTGATTCATTCCCTTGTTTGGAATTTCTTTCTTCTCTTCTCTATTCATTTTCCAAGGTCCACCTTGTAAGTTTTTCCTGTGAAGGACTTGCTTCTGGGTTACCCCGGATGGAATGGCTTTATCCCTCCTCTGCTCTCCATTTGTGCACCTGTGCCTTTGACATATGTTGTCTCTTCATTGTTTGGCTAGACTGAGAGCCACGTTTGTCTTCTTTTGAGTGTGAGTAGCATCATGTAAATGAACAGCAGAGATTTTCATGTGAGAAACACCTAGATTCAATCTCAGCTTTCCTAGTTACTTTGTTTTTTTTTCTTGGGCAGTCTTTCTGTCTCAATTTCCTTATTTGTAAAGTGGGAGTAAAGTCTACCTCCGAGAGTTTATATGACTTAAGGTAGGAGGATAAACTATAGTAAGTACTCTGTAAAACTGAGCCTTCTCCTTAGTACAGTACTGTTCTCTAAACATAGTCTCAGAAAGATTTGGAGTGGGATTGCATAAATGAATGTTGAATGAGTTGGCTGCTTCAATGCTGATTATGTGTGCAGTAAGAGAAGAATGTAGAGATGTCCCAGATAGAACAAGAATTTTAATAACCAGAATTTTAATTACTTGAATATTGATTTAATAGCAACTGTAAACAATTAAAGAAGATGAGAGTCTGAAAAGGTTGATGGATATTATCTTCACTAGTGAGAATAAAGTCAATGTTTTTTTCAGAATGCAATGGCCCACTAATAATAAAAAAGGATGATTTGAAGAATTAAGGAACTTAAAATTAAGAAGACTTTAGAAATGCCACAAGACGATATAATTAGAGACACCATTCAGGGCCAGAGCTGAAAGTAAATATTGAAATTGATCTAATTATTGCAGGAATAGCAGTGTGATTCCAAGTAACTTTGTTAGGATTGTTATTTATATTTAGAATCTTGAAATAGACTACTAACTATATAGTATATGCATACTCAATATATGCATGCTTTGGAAACCGTTGGCTTTGGAATGAGAGAGAGAACAGGATTTGAAATATGATGCCTCTACTTAGAACTGAATAACAAGATGAGCAAGTCATTTCACTTCTCTCATCTATGAAATAGGTATATCAGTAAGGTCCCCAACATTGGATTGTTAGGTCTTTGTGGCGTTTCTGCCATGTAAAGTGGTTAGGAGGGCGTCTAGCAAGTTGTATAAGCACTCATTCAATTTAGCTCTGATTATAGTGGGCACTCAACAAATATTTTATAATTGATTCATCTTTACTGGGGAATAGTAAATGTCCCCCTCGCCCCCAAGGACATTTGGCAGTGTCTGAAAACATTTCTGGCTTTCCCAGAAGCGGGGAGGGACATTGTTACTGGCCTCCAGAGGCCAGGGATGCTCAGGACAGACCCTTGACAGTAAAGATTATATGATCCAAAATGTCAATAGTACAGAGGTTGAGAAACCCTGAGCTAAAGAATAGGTAAAATTCAGCTCTCCAGCTTAACTAGACAGAGTAGTATTTTAAAACCTCTCAAAAAGGAAGAGAGAAAGCAATGAATGAAAGTTATATTCATAAAAATTAAAATCCATGCATAATACCTCCAAACTAATGATAAGGAAAGAGGACACAAATATCAGATAAACTCGGATGAAAATGCTAAGGCGTTTGTTGTCAGAACTTAATATACAAAATTAGCACCTGGACTGTTTATTAAAACATAAATCTGCATTAAAAAAAATACTCCAAGGAATTTTGAGGCAGCTTGGGCAATGGACCATGGTTGGTAGATATTCTCCCTAAAGGCTCAATGGGGGTAGATGCATAACTTACGCAAACACTTTTAAATATCCTTTAACATCATCTGGCTCTGGTTCTCTTCATCCTTAAAACCTTAAGCATTCTCAGTCTCATCCCTGGAAGACACTAAGCAAAGTGTGATGGATCTATACAAAGATACAGTCAAAACAGGTTTGCCAGTATCCAGGTAGCCTGTCCTGGTGACCAAAACTCCTGCGTCCTTCAACCTCTCCATTTTCACCCCTTCTGGTGCTTAGGTACAACATTCAAACACCCATTACAATGGAAAAAAAATGCTTGCCTCACTGACCCTTTGGGAATATGCTCCATTCACCACATAAGCCAGGAAACATGCCCATACACTCCCTCTCATTTCCTCCAGCCCTAAAGGAAATCTCCAGTGTGTTCTGGGGTTTGCACACAAGAACATTCAGATTGCAGTCTTAAAAGATATTAAAATTCTTTCAACTTAAAAGTAATAATCAATCATTAGAAGACATTAAAAATCAATTTATAATAATTGTATATAATTTTGAATTCTTATTTTATAGACAGGTTATAAAAAAATAAATCCATATTTGGCAGAAGCTTAATAGCACTGGGTATGTGCCATATTATTGGGAATAATTATTCTCTAGTGAAAGTTTTGGTCTTGAGTAAAATAAATTATTCTTTTTAAAAAAATATTTTTATTGGACGGGTGATGGTGGCGCAGTGGCAGAGTTCTCGCCTGCCATGACGGAGACCTGGGTTCGATTCCCGGTGCCTGCCCATGCAAAAATATACGTATAAATATTTTTATTGAGATATCTTCACACACATACAGTCCATCCAAAGTATACAATCAATGGCTCACAATATCATCACATAGTTGTTCTCTCATCACCATGATTATTTTTAGAATGTTTGCATCACAATAAGTTATTCTTTAGTCCAAAAACAAAGATGCCTATTCAGCACAGAGAAAGAATGGAGTTTAAAATTCACCCAATGAACCTTACAGTGATTTTGACAGTTAAATTGTTTTGGTCACAAAGGAGGAGCTATACATATGAGTGAAATTCTCTTTTAGGAATGCATTTATTTATTTCATGTGATAAATATGTCACAAAAAATCAGAGTAATAAGTCAGATTCGGGAAAAAAAGCTTCTTAATTAGTGTTACTTTGAGTTTAGATTGTCACAAACTATTATTTTATTCCTTGTGTAGTATGCATTTTTTAAACTTTGTTAACATCTGTCTCTTGTTTATCCATTATAAATGAATTTTGTGGAAGATCTATTTTCTTATATAGAGAGAATGATTTTATATTTGGGAAGTCATTGTTTAAGAGAATCAAGTCAGCCTGATAAATTATCCTAATGCCACGTCATTAAGACTAATCTTGGAAAAAAGAGAAACTCTTAATCAGTGTATTTACCTTATAAGGTGGAAAAAAGACTTGTTGACAACTATGTTAAGTCCAATTCATATAAGGAAGATGTTGCAAAGAATTGGTATTTTATAAATCACAGGGGGATATGAATACAGGTCTCCATTTTTCCTTAACTTTTCCTCCTGAACACTTGCGTCTCAGCAATTGATCAACATGGTGATTTAAAAGCCTAATTATTGATAAATGATTAAGGCATAGAAAAAAATGTTAATATCCACTTTTTACCATCATGTTCTTTGAAATAGAAGTGACCATGTATATTACCTGGCTTGAAGAAGTCTAATAAAAAAGCAATATCTTCTATTTGTAAATTTTCTTGTTCCAAAGAAAGCAGTTATATTCCATAAATTATGTAAATAAAAAAAAAATTCACCTAATGAGCAACTTTTTACCTCAGTGGAGAGAAGTCACTGAGGCAGGTGAATTTTAGACTGCATCAAGCAAACAAAATGCAGCTGACCAGGTATATGAATGATAAAGAAGTATTGCTCCCCATCAGCCATTCTTAAAGAAGTTTCTCAAATTTCAGTAGCAGATTAATAACAATCAAGAACCCATTCCTAAATCTAAATCTTTAAATAGTTACATTTAAATACATCCCTGGAAGAATTGCCTTCTATGAGGCAACCAACCTTTACTGAATTCAAAGTTCAGTGTTCAACTTGAAAAAACTTGCCCAGAACACCAGGATTAGCTCATCTGAGATGGTGTATCCCAAAACATTTCTGCAGAGAATCTTTCTAAACTTACCCAGTTTAGGGTTGTTTTTTTTTTTTTTCTTCTCAGCATGAACATTGTTGAAGTTTTTTAAAAAAGTGATGGACAACAGCTTCCACATTTTTCACATGGACCATTCATAACAAAGATTCTATAAAGAAATAAAGTGATGGAGTGGATTTTTTACTTGCAGATAGATAAGATGTTAACACTGAATTTCCAGCAATTTCTCCTTGATGAACTTTGTGTGTGTGTGCTGCTACAGATGTGCCTCAAACAGAATACCCCACCCTTCCCCCCAAAAAGAAAAACCTGAAACAAATATGTTAAGCAATAGTTGTTTGTATTATGAAAGCATGTGCTGTAGGATCTAACCGCAAACTTTCTTGGAGCATTTAAAACACAATTCCTTTAATGTAGTGTCTGTGTATATGCAGCATCTAGGGAAGTTGCAAATAGTTGTATAATGTGAGGCACAAATCTATTCATTCACAAATTCATTATTTTTTTCAACAGCTCTTCAGTGAGTATCTACTATGTGTCAGGCAAGTGTGTTACATGCTGGGCTATAAAAGTGGACATGAAAAACAAATTCTTGTTTTATGCAGCTTACATTGTAGATGGTGGTAGAGACCAAAATCATATAGAGTGATATGCTATGTATTTGTAATTTGTAATTGTAATTAGATTCTTTGAAGAAAATGAAGACATTTAAGTATAACAGGTTTTATTGGATCCTTTTATTTCCTGCGTATTAAATAATGTAGAATTTCAAGAGAATCCAAATATTTCTTTGCAATAGCTAACCAATCAGTAGATCTATCAATAGATACAACATATTCTATTCTTTTAGAAAAATAATCTACCTTAAAATTGCCTGTGATTGTCGATTGTGTTAAAAGTTTAACTTGATCTGAGAATTTTACCTCTGCTTAGTCTAAATAGTGTTACTAACCTTAACTCCTTCCTGTTTCAGGGTTTTTGGAGCTGCCATACTTCTTACCTCTACCTTGAATATGCTAATCCCATCAGCAGCTAGAGTGCATTACGGGTGTGTCATCTTTGTGAGGATTTTGCAGGGACTTGTTGAGGTATGGAACTGCAGGACGATATTGTCTTAAAATTGTCATGGAATGATAGCCAGCAGATTCTCTTTGTCATTTTCTACAAACACATTTATTTTATTAGTTCGTGTCTGCTTGGTATTAAAATTTTTAAAAGAAGAAACATTGGAAAAGATAGGCAATTTGATACTTTGCCTGTGTACAAAGTTAAACTACAGACTTGACTGCTTACTTCCCTGTCTCCAGGACTGAATGGAATTAAAGAAATTATGACTTTGAAAAAAGTTTTTAAAGGGTACTTTTGTTAATATGCTGTAATAAGAATGTTTGAGTCCATCCTTGGACTCAATTAACCTTGAATTAATACTACTTGGAAGTTTATAGCAAGTCCTTGTTGGCTTTGAATCATGCCATTTGTTTTCACTGACCTATTTCATTGACTGTACTCTTTTGAGTGTCCATTCATAATGATCAGTCTTAAGACTTTTAAAAGATATAATTAAAAAATTTGAGTTTGGCCAACCTATTGCTGCTTCTCTTTCCATGGATTGTCGTAGTAGTCGATAAATCAGAAAAAGATGTTAGGCACTGTAAACAACTCCAACAACACTGAAAAAAAGAAAGAAAAATGTAATAGGATAAAAATATTAGAAAAAGGTTGATTATTTTAAAGTTTTTGAGGTCTAGAGACTACTTTCAGTAAGTATCAGCTGCAAGGATTTGTCTTTATCTTATAGAGGCCTGATAGATGAGAATCGCTGAGTTTAACGACTCACCATGGTGACTCACATTCTTCAAGATACTCAGAATTGCATATAAATTGAGTACTAGAGGGTCCTTTTTTGTTTGTTTGCCTTAATCTAGAAGACAATGGAGGTAGAAGGAAGTCCTGAAGGGTGGGGAGAATTTGAACAGGTCACTAAAAACAGGCCATGTCTTACCTGGCCTGGGCTGAAAACTTTTGAAGTAGCATTTTACGGAAGAAGGAGGGCCATGTGGGGCAAGCTTTCCTCAACCCCTTGTTCCTATATTCTATTGGAAGCATCATCAAAGAAAGGAATGTGCTTATTTTTCAGTGACCCTGAATCCTGATGGTGATATATGCCTTTCCCTTCCCACAGGGTGTCACCTACCCAGCATGCCATGGAATATGGAGCAAATGGGCTCCTCCTCTAGAGAGGAGTAGACTGGCAACCACTTCCTTTTGTGGTGAGTATTGTGAGTAGATACAGTTATGGTGGGTAAATTTTAGGAACAACTTGGGTAACTGAAAGTTTGTCAAAGCACACCTATAAAGTCATCTGTGTGTGTGTGTGTGTGTGTGTGTGTGTGTATAAAGGTTTTTGAGCACTATTTCATTTCTTTAATTCTTATTGATCTCTTTAAGTCCTCTATTTCTTCTTGTGCCCAATTCTGGCATTTTGGTTTTTTTTCTAAGAATTTATCCATTTCCTCTAGTTTTTCATATACACTCATAGATGCTTTTAAGAATACTTTTATTGTTTTTTAATCTTTGTTATGTCTTGGATAGGTAGGTGGTACCTATTTGTGTAGTCCTATGTTTCTGTTTGGAGAAGGGAGGTTTGTTTTGGGGTATCAATATGCATACACCCAAGTGTGCAAATGTGTGTTTGTATGAGCCAACCAAGGACCATGAGATGAAGTCAAGAGTTTCCATTGGTTTCACTTACCTTCCTCCCATTCTCCCTGCTGCTTTAGGTTCCTATGCTGGAGCTGTGATTGCAATGCCTTTAGCTGGCATTCTTGTACAGTACACTGGCTGGTCTTCAGTATTTTATGTCTATGGTATGTTGCATTTCTATATTATAGAATTCAAAGAAATGTACACAAACTAAAAGAAAAGTGGTTGCAGACACTGAGATAGATCACTGAATATATTTCTGTGTTTACTCGCTTATTTTCTTCCCTTAGGAACCATTTCCCTACATTCTGAGAATGTTAAGGAAACATTTTTCTTCTATTTTCTCTATGTTTCTACCTCTTGTTTTAAAAAGCAACCACATTGCCAATGGAAAGTTTGTGATGCATGACATGTATTATCCTTGGTTATGAAGAAAGAATTAAATTAGATCTTGACTACAGCCTGTTTAGGAGAGAAGACCTAGATATAACCTGCCTCTTTTCTTCAATACTGTTTTTCTAGTAACTCCCCTGATCCTATCTCCTCAAAACTTAATGGGGGTAGAAAGCATGGAAGGTGAACATCGCCTAATGCAAAAATTCAGTTGTGTGATACAATATCAGCAGTTAGATGCTGCAGCAGCACATTTTTTTTTTATGGAACATATCCACATACAAACACAAACATTCTTACCATATGACATTCCATCCTTGTTATATAATAAATAACTCACAATATCATAACATAGCTGTATATTCATCATCATGATCATTTCTTAGAACATTTGCATGCAGCAGCACATCTTAATTTCCAAACTGAAATTGGAAAAGAAAAGAAACCTTAAATCCAAATACCTTTCTGTTCGCTTTCTAACCAGAAGCTGAAAGCTTACCACTTCAGTGTGTGCCTGCAGCCTTTCTCTTTAAGGGGCACTTTTTAATGATGAGGAAAGGGAAAATATGAGAGAGCTATATTCTTATTGACATTGTCACTGATTACTACCATCTTTGGACATGGGCACAAGACTCTGAAAGATTTATGAGGTCATGCAGTGGAACAGTGTTTGGTGGCTTCCAAGTTTGCCCTTTATCTGTTCCTATTTTGAAATATGCTTAGTGAAAATTCTTATATCTTCAGAATGTTGTTAAATGTTACTTTCTAGTAGGAATTATTAACCTGGCTCAAAGTCATGGATGGATTTTGGAAACTAATGCCCTAAATTGCCAGACATGTATTTGTACATGTTTTTTAACTTGGGGGCCTTTTGTAAAAAACAGATTTTCATCCATAGCTTTCATTAGATTTTCAAAAGGGTCCAGAATTCATAGTTCTTAAAAGCACCTATTTACAAGATATACATACAAGTTTGGATTATCATACATTAAATCTTCTGATTTGTGGCTTTGTCCATTCATTACTTCATTGAAGATATGATGTGACTTTAAAATAAGGATACTAATTTCTAAAAGATACTCAACAAAAGCAATCTCATTATTTGAAATTATACATCATTTAATATTTTTCAACAGATGGTTAAAAGTCGAAGTGTAAACCTCAGATGACCTGAAACTATCACATCAGAATTCTTGCTATGTTTAGCAAAAATTGGGTTTTTAAGCCACATATTTGCGACTCAATATTCATATTTTAAAGGGAATGAGTAAGTCCCGTATTGTGAGTTGTTATTAAAAAAAAGGCAATGGGTATAGAGCAATTAGCAGAGTACCTGGCACTTTAGATATGTTCAATAAATGGCAATGATTATTTTTACTAAATTATACGAACTCTCATTTACTGAATGCTTGTTCTATGACAAGTACTGTGTTGGCTGCTTTATACATCATCTAGTTTTAATTTTTTTGCCACAATTTTGTGTAAAAGGAATGATTATACCATTTTATAGTGGAAGTTTAGAGAGATTCAGTTGGTGATTTGATCATATAGCTAATGAGTTGACACAACCAAGTTTTGAGGCTAAGAGAATCATGTTCCATAAATATTACACTATTCCAAATTTTCACACCCTATCTGTCCCCAAATAGTGTTTTCTGCCATCTTCAGTATTTAATAGGAGCACAACACATTAAAAGTCTGATATTAAGGAATGAACAGAAAAGGTATTACAAAGATCAGGGGCATTTAGGTTGTAACCGAAGGGAAAAAGAGACCAGTGTGAGAGAAAAATGAAATGTCCAACTGCTGGGAAACCAGAATAAATCACTTGAAATTCTTTCTATTATTAATGCCCATGGATTTATATTGCGGAATAAGGGCATGCTTTAATGGCAAGAATGCTAAATAAAGAAGGGATAAAAAAGGACTTGCAAAAAATGCATTGCATTAGTATTTAAACTTTCATTTGCCCCCAAAAATGATCTAAAGGGAATAGTATGCACTGAAAATAATTACATAAATTGTTAAATGTAACTACATTAATTGCAGTAGTCCATTTTTCCATGTAAAATAGCCATTCCAGCTGAAAGAACCTGCTGGATTTTATTCAATAGTCTATTTACTTGATCTGGAGAGGGAAATGAGCATTTTCCCCCCTCTAGAAATTCATACTGCCCTCATATATACAAGGTAGGCTAATTAATAGATTTGCCTTCAGTGTGTCTGATGTCAATAACTGTGCATTATTAATGACATTTTCCACCTTTACCAGAATGCCTGTATCGGTAGCTGCTTGGTAAATGTTTGTTGGATGTGTGAATTTGTTCCAAATTACCTAATTCATTCAATACTTATTTATTGGAGATTCTTATGTATGAGACATTGTTTAATAGAGAAAGAGAGATAAAAACACAGGACCAGCCTTCAGGAAGCTTGAAGTCTAGTGGCAAAAGACAAGAGATAGCTAAAGCCAGTAGGAAAAGCATGAATTCCCCCATCATATAGAATGTTTATCATGAGAATATTGCAGCATTACAGCAATTACTGGAATGTTGTAAATGGAAGTTACTAGTAAATGGTCAGCTTTCTTTGACTTCTTCCTTTTGAACTGTTGCTTGCAGGAAGCTTTGGAATGGTTTGGTACATGTTTTGGCTTTTGGTGTCTTATGAGAGTCCGGCAAAACATCCTACTATTACAGATGAAGAACGTAGGTACATAGAAGAAAGCATTGGAGAAAGTGCAAATCTTTTAGGTGCAATGGAAGTAAGAACTTTATTATGGTGTACATTCTTATTCTTATTCCCCATTCCACCCCCCTTTTGACCAACCAAACTATTTATATGAGTCTGTATACAAACAAAGCTAATTTGGTATCAATCATGATCTTTTTTGTTTGTTCCACCAATATTCTCTAAATTACTTAAGAATGATTACCATTTCCTCTATCTGATATTTATACTTTCCTTTATCTTTTCTAAGGACTTCCAAATCTGCCCTGGATTATAGTTATGACTGGAAACCAAAGCAAGTTTTTAAACAGTTCACTATGGTCCATTATTTAAGCAAATCCAACCAATATTTGTTCATTTTAAATTGTAGGAAATTCCAAATCACCCAGCATAGTCATGAAAATGGCTATTTTTATTTATGACATATTCTAAATGTAAGTTTTATTTTATATGTGGTTTAGAGAATATTTAAACATTAGAATTACAATAATAGACAGCTGACACAAAAGAAGTCTTAAATAATTTAATCATTTTCTTGATAAAATGCCATCATATTTTAGGGATATTAACATCATGGAGGTCAAATTTGGTGTTTTCACAACAAAGATAATGTTGTGAAGCCATTTTTGGATTATATTGTACAGGATCTTTATATGGAGAGAAAATACAGTTCTATTTCAATAAAGCAAATATTTTTTCCCACACAATATATCTTAGATGTTAATTAATGAATAACCATCTTATATTATTAAACAAGAAAAATATGATAAGCAACAGTAATGTATTTAGAGAGATTCTGTACTTCAGCAACTAATCAGTAACTAAATTTTATGCTGAGAGTTGGAAGGTTCTATGCACTCGTTGAGGAAACAATGCTCATTACATATTATGATTCTATTCTTTCTTTTAAAGACTCCTCCTCACCATTCTAAATGTATTTGATTCCAGCTTTAATTTTCTATTTCACTTTTTTAGTGAAATTTTCTATTTCACTGCCTCTGAAATGTCATCCTAGGTAAAAAGGTCTGTGACTTATCATGGCAGAATATATCTTGACTTTTAATAATAAGAAAAATTGTATACTGAATAGCATTCAGAAGTTAAAACTTCAGTGGTTAATAAAAAATCCTTACATTGTGCTCATCATAAGTTGCATAGGCTAGTATCAGAACTTTCCCTTCCCTATTTTTTCCATAAATGCATTGGTAATTTCTTTCTAATAGTGGTTACTCAAGAAACAAGTGATGATGTTGCTTGAGGAGTTTGGGGGTGTGGATTAAGGGAGGGGGATTTGTTGGCATTGGGATCTGATGCCCATTAGCTGCAGTTGCTATGAGCAGAAGCTAATATAGACTGGTCTACAGTGAATTCAAAATGCAGTCTGTATTTCTAACCCAAATATTATCTGATCAGTCTATGTGCTCTGTTAGTTCAATATGTTCTTTTATTGACCAATTCTTGAGATGCGATGTGTCTAGGTCAGACATAAAAAAAATCATAAATTTAATGAAAACCAATTTCTGGAAATGACAACAAAAGCAGCAAGGAGGTTGATAAAACAGCATAGATAAACTCAACCTCCCCACTTCCAAAATCTTTCTGTTTTTCTAAATACAGTGTTTTACTTCTTAGTGATGTCTAATACTTTTCTATAGTTTGAAAGTAAATTTAAAATGAGATAGGGTGTAAAAATAAATTGCATTTTAGTTATTTTGAATTTTTTTATTGTGAACAAATTCAATACCCAGCAAAGCAGAAACCATAGCAAATGAACATCCATAGATTCAACAATTGTTAGCATTTTGCCATATTTACTTCACATTTTTTTGCTGAGCCATTTCAAAATAAATGAGATGTCATGACACTAAATACTTCACATGCACCCTAGAAAAATACACATAAGAGTATTCTCCTTCATAATATTCATACTGCTCTCACACCTAAAAAATTAAAAATAATTCCCTAATATCATCTAATATCCAGATCACATTCAAATTTCTGATACCCTGTCCAAAGTATAATACCTCATCTGTATTCAACTCTTATGTAGCTGTTTTTTTAAACTTAATTTAAATTTATTTTGAATGAGTACTCCATTCACATGGTGTAACTATCTGTTTTTAATCTGGATCCAATTAAGTATATCACACATTGTAGTTGAATGTAATGTCTCTTTAAGCTCTCTCATTTTTCTTTATACATTTTTATTTAAATGAAACACAGATACAGAAAAATGTACAAATCACAAGTGAACATTTTGCCAAGCTGTTATAAACTAAACACACCTATGAAACCAACACCCGATTCAATAAAAAGTTATTAGAATACCATACACCTCACACAAACCCCCAGTAATTTTTAAGAGAAAAATTAGATGCCTTTCTCTTACATTTTATGAACTAAAGAATAAAGTTCCTAGCAGAGATGACCCTGCGTGAATAAAAGAAATACCTTCTCAGCAGGGAAGAGTTATTTACTTCTAATAACATTTTGAAGTCATTTCTTATAGAAGTAAAATACTATAATGCAGACTTCTCTGTTTTTGGCCACTTTTATTATCTTTGACATAGGTTTATTCATCTGGTACCATTTTCCCAGAACATATTGCTTTTGTTTTGAGAAACAGCACTTTTTTAATCTGTCTATGATTCTGCCACTGAAAATTTTATCCCAGGCCACAGTGCGAATTTGCATATCATAAGAACAAATTTGTTTTTTCTTTTTTGTCTTATAATTTTTGTGACCACCACAATTTAAGTTCTTACTATATTGCTTTGGAAGTGATATTTCAAAGGCTCAATTACAGTCACAATATAATTCTAACAATTATGAGGTTCTGACTCCGGTAATAATTACTACACTTGTGCCAAAAATGTTTGCCTTCTGTTTTACTAATTTGGTCAGGTCAGGTATCCCAAGCTAACACTAAATATTTTAGGCTATTGTTTGTTCACCTAACAGTATTTTGGTGTCTAAAATAAAGTAATTCAGAAAGTATTCAGGAATGTAAAAGACATTTTAAGGTCTAAAATCACTTGTCTTGGGGAAAGAGACTTGCTTTATATATGGGCATATACGAGAACTTTATGTAAACTAGATCTGATTTTGTAAAGGATTTCATAACCAAAGCCAATCATATTTAAGTTGTTAACTCCAAATGTCTTCAATATCATAAGTAACTAGTTAAGGCATTCTCAGGGTGTCCTGGTGGCCAAACGCTATAACCTTGCTGTGTGTACTTATGAGTTTTAAAGAAACTTGCACCTCCAGTGTTACAGAATTTATATTGATAACCTCTGGCTATCAAGAGAATTTGTAGATGTCATAAATTTCATGTCATTCATCTATTCTTTTGTTTATTGATTCAAGAAATGAATGGCAGGAAACAGATGGGATTGAGGCTTTTGAGTATTTAGTATATTCTACTGCCTGCCAGAAACTG
>PVIY010018807.1:34233-47020 GCA_004026745.1 Myrmecophaga tridactyla | reverse complement strand
CAACAAGCCCTACGTGAGCCAAGGAAAACCACTATATAGGTGTTTTTCCCCAAAACTGCTCTATGAACTTACATGGATAGGGCAATAAGTGGCACAAGGCCATCTCAAATGGTCACAAAAGTCCCTAAGGCAAGATGCATTCGTCAAGTGGAAATATGTGCCGACTCCCACATTAGCGAGGGGAGGGTAAAGACATACTCGGCGTTACTCAGCGCTCCTGGGGAATTACGATCAGATACAGGAAAAAAATCCAAGTCCAAATACAGCATTGCTTGGGGGTAAGTGTCATTCTGGACTCCAAACATGCTGCTGTGGAAAACACAGAGGAAACACATCTGGAACATTCCATGTGCCTTCCTGGGAGACTCACGTGCATATCAGCAAATTAGAGGTTCTGTGAGGTCCTCTGGTTAAAAACAAAAAAGTGATCACTTTAAAGTACATTTAATTTACAATTTAGTCGATCCTGTAATTGAGAACTGATGATTGAGTGCAGAAAGCCGTTCCTGGTTCTTACAGTTTCTAAGCAGGCACAGGCAGTGCTCTTTCTAGGACCTCTGAGAAGCCAGGCTCCAGGTGGTCAGGGCTGCTGAGTGGATCCCTTTGCAGAAGCAGTATGAGACTGGAACTGGGGTTAGTCTCTGGGATTCTCCATCCCAGGCCCAGGCATGCAAAATGCAAGCCCAGCCTCTATCCAGGTCCCAGATGATTTTCTCCCCAGCTATCAGGGAAGGAAACACGAATTAAAAGCATCTGCTAAAAGGCCATGAAATAAAGATTTTGGAAGGCAAGGGGTACAGAGGCGAGGCTGGGGAAAGGGCAAAGGTCAGCGCTGGCTTCTGCCAGAGGCCCCGCCTCCTCACTCTCATGCACACATGTGTGAACAGAATATTAAATAGGCTCAGCAAATCAGCAGCCTTTCAACTGCGGATGCTCAGAGGTGGAGGAAGTTTGCTCTTGGCTCTCTCCTTTACTCATTGGGCACTTGGAGTTCTGCTGTGAGAATTCAGCATATCCCACTGCCCAGGAGGCCAGCAGTCCTGGCCCGTGACCCCTACCAGGCCGGGCTGAGGGACCCCAGTCTCCAAGAAGGTCCATGTGGGGTACAACGTACTTGCTCCCAGCAGGAGCCTGACCTGCTGACCGTGCTAACATCTGACGGGCATTAGAATGGGCTTCCAATGGGCCATGGGTGGGAGCGTGGCTTCTGTGTGCCTTCAGATCCATCATTTCAAAATAAAAAACACAAGCCCTTGCATCTCCCCTCCACCGTCACCTGGCAGGGAAGATGCAGAGAAGGCACACCACACAGCCCGTGTGTTATACTTAGGCTGGATGGCCAGCGAGGCCCCAGGGGGGTTGCTCCCAGGGCCAGGCCACCAGCCACGACAGACACGTCCCCACCAGGGATGCTGCACCACGGCGGGACACAGATAGGGGAGGGCTGGGAGGAAGGAGGAGGGTGGAGGAGACAGGGAAAGGCACTGGGCTGGAAGGTGGGCTCGGGGACCCAGGCCCCTCAATGAGCCCAGAGTGGTTCCAGGCAGCCCCGCCCAAACCCACAGTCCTTCAAAAAGGAAGAAAAACACAGTTCTCTGGATGTGGTCCTCTCCCACCAGAGCCACTCCTGTGCCCAGGGAGAAGGTGGGGCATGGCCGAGGGTATCGTGGGAGACACCTCCCTTGGATCATGTGCCGGCATTGGCTCTAAGTTTATGGCACAGCGCTACCCGGCTGTCCTGTGCTCTCAGGGGTGCTGCCTTTGTGTGAGATGCTGGAAGAGCCAGACCAGCTGACCCCCTGACCCCAACTGGCCACATACACGGCACAGTCAGAGGGTGGAAAAGACATTCTCAGACCTCAGGCAGCGAGCTTACTGTTAGGGCGGCAGCCCAGATGGGGACCCCTGTGGGTCCAGGGACGAAGGACCACCCATCTCCCAACACCCCCAGACCTGCTCAGCATGTGGCATCGCTCTGCCTGCCTTCCGTTCTTTGGAACGTCCACACACCTCTTGGGGATGGGATGAAGGAAAGGGATGGGTGGGAAAGAGAGCTCACTGTCCACTCCACCCACCAAGTGTCCTGACGATCCCGCCAGATGTTCACACAGGGTTTTAGAGCCTGGAAGAATGTCTCTGCACCCACAAGGATATTCCCACAATGCCTGGGTGGGCGGGATGGGCGCTATTCCCATGTTATGGATGAAGAGACTGAGCGTCAGCACTCTGAAGTGGATGGCTTAAGGCTACATGGCCAAAAAAAAAAAATATAGAATTCTCAGAGTCCTAGGGTAAGGAGCAGCCCCTTCTTGGGAAAGAATAAATATGCATAAGGATATTCAGGCCTCGTTCTGACAACTCATGGGGCAGCGAGGGGTGGTGGGGACAAGCACCCGGGTTGGGAGTGGGTGTCGCATTCCCAGGGGAGGGGTCTCTGGAGCCCATGTGGAGGAGGAAGGGAGTAAAAAAGTTGGGAGGTTCCTGGAGCAATTCAAGACCAAGGGCACTAGGGGAAATTCAGGGACTAAAAGTAAGGGACAAGCAGCTGCCTTGGTGCTGAGTTAATAAACTGGTCCAGCACTGGATGTGCCCTCAACTCCCTTTTCTGGGTTGGGAAAATACAGGAGGAGAACACAAGCTTTTCCTGGCACACTGCTCTGACAAAAGAGCAGGATTCCCTAAAATCCTCAAATTTCCTAACAAGTACTAGGCTTCCAGATCTGGTCCAATCAGTCCATTGATAATTGCCAGGTGCTGTTTTTGGTGCTGGCGACAGGGCAGAAAGCAAAACCGACAGGGACCCTTGCTCTCTGACCGCATACACTCTCTCTTCTATAGTGTTTCCGTGTAAGAGTCAAACATTAAAGAGCGCAGCTGAGACTGATATCCATGGAAAGTATTCATCCCAGGTTTTCCAGGATAACCCCAATTAAAAATATCTTCTGTTGTTACCATAAGACAGTTACGGGACTGTGTGTTGAGGGTTTTATTCTAAAAAAAATTAAAACACATAAAAACAAAATCATCCTATAACGCAAGCATCCGTATCCCTAAGCTGGCTGGGAACACTGGAAGCACAAGGGAAAAGGAAGCCAGAAAGCATTATCTTCCAAAATAAACTTCTTAATTTGTCAGCCAGAGGACAGGTTGGATTCTTGTTCTTTTATTCACTTCATTTCTCATTGACTGCTCTAACGTACCATATTAATTATGCACATAAGAGAGTGTCTACGGCATTGAAAAACACCAGGCGAAAGGCTCCAGGGTCAGACACACATGGTTATGAACTAAAATTCCCGTGTTAAGTGTGTGACTTTGGCTTACTTTTGGAGCAATGGTATTCCCATCTGCTAACTGGTGCTAACTTACAGTGTTGCTGGGAGACAGGGGTTAATAGGTGTTAAGTGCCTATTACAGTTCGTGGCTCAATAAAGAACATATTATTATCACCACGAGTTATTACACAAGCAGTAACTTCTTCAATTATTTGCTACTCAAGATATCTCATGTGGGAAAAATACTTTCAATACCGCGGGGATAGCTAAAAGCCATAGCGCTCACTCGGACCTCTCCCAGAAGTGAACCAGCTGCCCAAAATATTGGTCTGGACGAGCTACTGAAGTACCATGTGAAACAACTCACTTCCCACCCTCACCTCCTGGCTGCGAACCTTGGCCCTGAAGGATTCTAGCCATGGCCAGTATATCCAGTTTAAGCAAGTGGACTCTATCTCACACCCCACTCTCTTTTTTCAAGATAACCCCCCATTGAGATTTATCAGTGTTGGTCAACTGCCCTTGCAGAAATCACCTTGGATATTTCTTCTAGAAGGAAAGGGCAGTGGGAATTATCAAGCCTAGGACAGTGGGCAGAGGACCACAAGTCTTCCTACATGCAAACTGGGCAATCAGTAATTAAATGCACCTTCTGACCTCACCAAACATCTTTAGAGCAAATCCATGTGTATCTCAAAGGAACTGCTCTTCTCCACAGAGCTTTAGCCTTTTCTAGGCTGCTTGGAGATCACAGCTGCTTTTGCAGAAAGAGCAGCGGCCTCCTGGCTTTCGAAAATTCACAGCACATTTCCAAAACAGTCCAGAAATCCATGTTTTGAGGCACAACAAAGGGTCAGGCCAGGGCTAATTCTGGGGGTAGTAAAAGCCTTTGAACATCAGTGAAAATGGCTATTTATAGAAGCCCCAGCGAGCCACGAGCGATGGCACCATCCCCACCACCCCAGCTCCAGGACCCTGCTCTGTGGTCACCTCTCTCCTTATCAACCCCCCGGAAATCAGTATAGGCTGAGATGCATCTGGGTGTGGGGAGAGCCTGAGAAAGGTGAACTAATACTTGCTAAAAGCTAAACTTCTACCATGGGGCCGTGTGTTTTATAAGAAAGTTTATAAAACAAAATTATTATTCCATCTCATAGATGAGGACACTGAGGCCCAGGCAGGTTAGGCTACTCCAAGTCACGTAGCTGGTAAGTGGTAGTAGAGGGCATGGAATCAAACCACAGTAAGGTTTTCTAGTGGTGTCTGAGTGGAAGGACGCCTGAGTATTCATCCGCATGTAAAAATTAGTGGCATAAAATTTATGTTTGCTGTAGCACAATATCTAATTTAATTTGTATGGTCAGCTTATTGGAACACCATAATTACATGGAACCTTGATAGGAAATGAGATCTTGTTGGTTTATTCAGGTTGGTGCAATGCCCCAATACATTTCAGAATAATCTGAGCAGACGATAAAAAAAATACTTACAAAGTCCCCTTGAGGTCCTGGGAAAAAGTGTGGAATTAGTAAATCTCCCCAGCTGAGGAATTTCTAACATTCTTGCAAGCATTGGGGACTACCAATCCACTAGGCCGGGCCCTCGATCTTGGGGTTTGCCCTTATGAAATTTATTCCTGCAAAGGAAAAGCTAAGCCTACTTATGATTATGCTGAAGAGTCTCCCCCAGAGGACCTCTTTTGTTGCTCAGATGTGGCCTCTGTCTCTAAGCCAACTCTGCAAGTGAACTCACTACCCTCCTACTATATGGGACATGAATCTCAGGGGTATAAATCTCCCTGGTAACAAGGGACATGACCCCCAGGGATGAGCCTGGACCTGACATCATGGGACTGAGAAAAACTTGACCAAAAGGGGGAAGAGAAATGACACAAAACAAAGTTTCAGTGGCTGAGGGATTTCAAGTAGAGTTGAGAGGTTATCCTGGAGGTTATTCTTATGCATTATATAGATATTCCATTTTAGCTTTCAGTGTACTAGAATAGCTAGAAGGAAATACCTGAAATGGTTGAATTGTAATCCAGTAGCCTTGATTCTTGAAGATGATTGTATAACTACATAACTTTTAATGTGTGGCTGTGCGATTGTGAAAACCTTGTGACTGACACTCCCTTTATCTAGTGTATGGACAGATGAGTAAGAAAATAAGGACAAAAAATAAATAAGTAATAGGGGGGAATAAGGCATATGGGATGTTCTGCATGTTATTTTTATTCTTATGCTATTATTTTTGAGTAAAGACAATGTTCAAAAATTGATTTTGGTGATGAATGCATAGCTATATGATGACATGGTGGACCACTGATTATAACCTTTGGATGATTATATGGTATATGAATCTATAACATATCTCAATAAAATGCATTAAAACAATCAGTGGCATGGGGATGAGACCCCCCCCCTTCCGACCAAAGCACCCAACGACCTCCACAGGGACAGAAATCAATAACCATCTTTTCTTCTGCATAAAAGAGTGCGCAAGCCCAGAGACTGGACTCTGAGTGTTTCTCACTGGTTCTGTCTCCTTTTCATGAACCAAAACCCTTCTGTGCTGCTACAGCCTCATCCTGACACTGCCAGCTCTCTGGATTACTACCTGCAGACTGAGGGGCCATCAACTAGCACAGGCAAGGCCATCGCCACCTGGTGAGATGATGCAAAAGTCATCGAGGTTGGAAAGCAAAGGCAAAAAGGCGTTTGGATATGGGAAGTCTTATATAATCACTCACTTCCCATCCTTTTTGGACAGAAGGTATTTTCTGGAAACTAAAAGGCTTCAACCAAAATGTGACGTCTTGGTTCCATGTGACAGATGGCTTGAGAACACTTACGTTTTTTGAATGAATGCCCCTCTGTGGCCCTTTGCATAAGTGATCCTTGCAGTCCCCAAGGTTTGGAAGGGGGTTTCCCCAAGGAGATTCTTGCCCCCCTGTGCTCAACAGGAGCTGCTCCCTGGCCATGTGACTATAATGCCAGGGTTGGCAAGGACATCCAGCACCTGCTTAAATGGGACGAGAACTAGCGAATGAGGGATGGGAAAGGGATCCCCGAGTAGAGGCAGCAGGTCACATCACTTCTGTTGCCAAGCAGGGCCGGGAAAGGAAAACCTTTAGAACAGGGTTTTTCAATCTGGAATCCATAAATGGGTTTTAGGAGGAACCATGAATTCTCTGAAGTTTTATGTAAAATTGTGTGTGTGTGCGTGTGTGAGAGAGAGAGATATGCATCTTTGTAGGGAAAGAACCCACAGATCCCATCAAATTCTCTAAGGGGTCTCTGACCCAAAAAGATTCAGAAGTATTACTTTAAAAGGAGCTTTCCTTTCTGTCAAATTGGCCATATTTCAATATAATGTGGGTCAGAGCAATTAAAGCAGACAAAAGTCAGGGATGGGCAACTTATTGTGCAGGATTTCAGAGACCTTAAATCCTCTAAGGCAACAGAAATGGGGGGTCAGTAGCTGTGGACTGGGTGGGGGGCAAGAGTAACATGAATCAGGAAATAGAAGAGGAACCAGGAAAAGTATTTAATAAGAAAGAGTGTCAAACAGAGCTAGGGAGCAATTTCCTATTTCTAAGATGTATGTTGTTTTTAAGGTAGGTTCTCTGCACAGCTTATTTTGGCTGCACACTAGTTCCTATTTTTACTTAAACCTACTTGGGAAAAAAAAAGTGTCTGCAGTAAAGAAACCCAGGCATCTCCTCTGGGAAGGGTCTGCTGATACACTAGAACCACCCTGAGTGCCGAGCTCATTCTAAATTCTATGGTCTTTCCCAGAGACGGCTCTATTTTTAAGCCAATTCTGTCACTTAGAGTGTGAGGTTTACATTTTTTTTTTAAGAAAATACTTTTTTTCCTTCTTAACATTCCTGTGAATAATGCAGCTTAGCTGATAAGTCCTCCAGTCTGCTTCAAGCATCTTTTCTAAAGGCAGATATGGATATCCCTGGGCAAAAGCCAACTATTGCTGTGGATATAGGAAACTGATATAAAGCCTGTGAAACCCACAGGCTCCACCCTTCAGGTCCCTGATTAAATGTAAAGGGACGAAAACACCCCATACCCAATAGACTGTGGCCCCAGCATTCTGAAAATCACCATCATCCCCTGTAATTTTCTTCTAATCTGACAAATGTTTTCCACTAGCTCACTTGCAACTTGCTTCTTGGAAGCAATTATATGAACGTATGATTGGGTTCTTGATCATATGCCACATGTAGAGGGGCCCTGCACCAGCATTTTAACCCCAAGACTATTGAAAGGCGTACATAAAATGTGTGTGTATGTGTTAAAGCAATATTACTTTGAAATTAGAAATGGATTTTTGTTTGGTTTGGTTTGGTTTTGGGGGTGCATGGTTTGGGAATCGAACTCGGGTCTCCTGCATGGAAGGCGAGCATTCGACTACTGAACCATGCGTGCACCTTTAGAAATGGATTCTAACACATCTTAAGGACAATTGTTTTCCTGTCACAATGTCTCTTAAATATAGGCACAACATAAATGAATATTCTTGTTCTTGGGAAATGTATATGGAGGAATTATGTGTTTAAGGAGGATGATATATACAACCTGCTTCAAATGTTTACAAACCAGATAAAGAGATGGACAGATAGACAGACAGATAGGTAGATATTCAATAGACAGACGGATGGATGGATAGATAGCATGATACAGCAAATGTGGCAATATGCTAAAAGTTGGTGGAGCTGGGTATTCAGGAGGAGGGTATGTTGAAGTTCTCTGTATGAGTTTCATATTATTTTTGCAATGGTCTTGTAAATTTGAAATTATTGCAAATTTAAAGATTTAAAGACAAAAGTATAGAGGTACACGGGTGGTGTGACAGTGGCTCAGCAGCAGAATTTTCGCCTGCCATGCCAGAGACCCGGGTTCAATTCCTGGAGCCTGCCCATGCCAAAAAAAAAAAAATAATAAAAAAAGTATATAGGTATACCCCCCTATTCAGGAGAAAAAAAGAAAAACTGAGTACACTGTAACTATAATATTTGTTGAGTAGCACACTGTTCTTTAAGGTGAAAGAGGCAAATTAAAACAACTAGGTCTGATTTTATTAGGATAAATATCAGGGAATGGACTACAGTGTATCTGGCTGAACTCCACTTTATGGAATATATAACTTCTGTTTAGAAATGCTTTGGGGGATTTTTTTTCCCCTCAACTTCTTTTTCCACCGATTTTTTTTTACAAAACCGGAGATGGTTAACCACACCTAGGGAAGCGACCAATCTTTTTTTTTTTTGAGGGACCGGAGAGGAGGGGAGCGGACGGCGAGAGAAGGGGAGGCGAAGAAAGGGATGAGAGGGGAAAGGAGAGGAAAGGAGAAGGGAAGGAACGGGAGGGGAGAGAAAAGAGGCAGGAGAAGGGACGAGAGGGAGGGAAGGGGCGGGAGGCTCCCCACCCCCACCCCCGGCAGCGCCCCGCCCCTCCCCGGCGGCTGCGACCAATCTTTTTAAAATTTACACTTTTTCTGGAAGTGATTTAGAGGGGAATGATTTCATCATAAGATTAAACCCTACAAATTGAGTTTTGAAGTCTCTTCAGTCTTGATTCTCTAGGAACAAACAAGATGAACTGGGCGGGGGACGTCGTCTAGAGGGGAGAGGAGGTGCCTGTAGGCATTTGGGGGCTGCCAGGAGGGTCTGTCAGCCTAGGTAGAGCAGGGCTCCCTTCCAGTTTGAGTCCAGAGCTCCAGATAAAGCTGGTGTAGCAGTATCAGCCTCCGGGTTCGCTGGGGAGAAATAGGCGGTGAATTTTTCAGAGCAATTCACAGTATCAGTCGGTTGATGGCTGGTTGAAAGCTGGCAGCTGTCACGCAGCCAAATCCCCTAAGTTAGGCAGCTGTGCCAACCTCCTCTGCAGCAGGTGGGCACAAAGGGATGCTGCGGGCTCACCTTAGCACTTTTGCCTGACTTTGTGGGCCTCCAGGTCTAACTTCTTACCTACAGTCAAGGTCAATTTCTGTCTTCACGTTGACATTGTATAAGCCTTTGCTTGTCTAGATGTCTAGATGGTCAGTACCTTGCTGCAGAAGTAATGTCGACTGTGTCTTCCTTTCAATGACTTAATTGAGCCCCTTGGAACCAACAGCACATTTAACGGCAGGACACACATGAACTCCCTTCTCTGCAGACTTGCCTGGCGCCCCAACAGCTGGATGCCTCTGCTCTCTGTGTCTGGTTCCAGTAACACTGTCAGGCCTTCCAGGCTGATAAGTGGGGAAATATTAAGTGTTTGATTCTCTGAAAACATCTTCTACCTGAGATTTATTTACCCTTCTGGCTGCTCCCAGATGGCCGTGTTCTTTAGTACTCACTTTATTTTATTAACTGTCCTAGAGATACTCCAAGACAAACATGAACTTCTTTTAAAATGTGTTTTGGACAGTCTCTGCAACTGGTTTTCCTCTTCTTAAGCCGACATGCATGTTATTTTGATATTTATCTGGTGCCATGGTAACCAGCTACACTTGAGATTTACTTTTCAGACTTAGGACCGATTATAGAAATTCAATTTAGCAAGCAGTTACTGAGTGCCCACCAAATGCTTAAGACGACAAGGCAAAGGAGAGACATCTCTTCCCTCAAAAGTGAGAATACAAATCAGAGTGCCAAAGATTAGAAAAGGAGTCAGCAAGATTTCGGTAAAGGACCAAACTCCACATACGTTAGGCTCTGTGGGCAGAAGGTTGGAGCTCCAATATCTCGACTCCTTGTAGCCTGAAAGCCACCATGGACTACAGAAGGCAAACAAAGGAGCAAGGTAAAACTTTACTTAGTGGACACTGGAATTTGAATTGCATGTAATTTTCATGTGTCACAAAATGTTATTCCTCTTTTAATTTCCTCCCAACTTTTTAAAAATGTAAAACCATTCTTAGCTCCCAGACTATATAAAAGCAGACAGCAGGCCAAATTTGGTCTGCAGACTCCCCAGAATAGGATCTCCCATCAGCCTTGTACTAGCTCTATGAGTAAAGGTGAGTTGCTTGAACTGTCAAGCCTCAGTTTCCTGATCTGTAAAATGGGATTGAGAATATTTGTCTTGTGGGTTGTAAGAAGTGGACACCTAAACCTAGAAAGCACTAAATGAACGTCAACTGGTCTTTTTCTTGAGGGTGTCCTCATGATGATCATAGAGGCAGGGATGATGGCAATAAGAACAGCTAATCCTTACGGAACAGTTATTTTCTGCCAGGTATTGTGTTAAAAGAGTTCTATCCTTTTTACAGTGTTTCAGCTGATCTAATATTCCATTGATTTTAAGATGCATCATTACTGAATGTACCACTGAGAAAGAAGCTGCCAGTTAACCCCGACATACCATCAATTTTAAGATGTATACTGATGCAGAAATGCTAAAATGCATGTGTGTGTACAGTTTGAGCATCTTAGAATCGATGAAATGGGGCCTCTCCCTTACTCTCCATAGCTAGGCTGGGAGGTAGGTACTGTTAGTACTTCTACTTTGCAAATGAAGAACTGAGGAACAGTTTCCACTCTAAGCTCAAACAGCTAGGAACTGTCAGAGCTAGGATGTTTAGCCTGGGAAATGACATCCTTGAGTTTTGCCTCAAGGGAGCACCTGGAAGAAGGCAGAAACATTTGAAAACTGAACTATAAAGGAGCAGGGTCAAGAACGTCTGGTATACTCTACCAGACAGGCCATTCAGCCATGTCCCTTGGGTGTCAAAGTAAGGCATGTAAACAGTGGGAGGTTCAAAGTAAGGCATGCAAACAGTGGGAGGTTACAGGAATTTTAGAAGGCAGAATAAAAACAGCAAGATGCATGTGGCGGGTTGGGTTATAAACCCTGATTTGGACCAGTCACAAGGACATTTGAAGATGTTCTTTTTAGTTCAGGTATGGCCCACTGAACCAGGTGGGTCTTTTACTTCCTATTACTGAATGCCTCATAAGGAGATGGCCACAGGGAGAAGCCGGAAATTGGTGGGAACTCAGGATGAGAAAGGAGAGTACATTACCATGTGATGGGAAAGCCAAGGAGCCCCAAAGACTGCCAGCTTCAAAACCGTGAGAAGCTAACCTACTGTATGAGATTTGTCCTAGAAGCCTCGCAGCCTAAGACGATGCACCAACGCCTCAACTCCAGTTTCCTTTTGAGGGATGTGCTGGGATCCCACCCTATTCAAGAGAGCAGGTGCTGAGCAGGTATGAGGAGGCCAGGGAGAGCTTGTTTGTCCTTGAGCTTTATGTCCTTGTGTGAAAGGAATGAACATGATGGGGAATCCAAAGGCAGAGATGGATCTGCCTTTCTGCTGTGCATGCCAAGTGGCTGGGAAAACCAAGACAAGAGCCCCATGGCCCACTGCACCCGGGAGTTGTGATATGATCTACCCACAGCCCTCCATGAGCATGGAGAGATCATGGGAGCCAGAGCCAAAAGCAAGACACAGCTGTAGATGCTCCTACCTCTGGGTGCAGAAATACCGAAGTATTTAAGTCAAAAGCCCCTTGCAATTTCTAATTTTTCTATTAACTCTAATTATAATTGTGACTACACCTGTCCCAACCCTTATCCATACAATAAACCCAACCCTAAACCTAAACTGAATCCTAACCTTAACCCTAACCTTCATTTAACCCTAAACCAAATCTTAACCCCAGTCCTAACCCTAACATTGACGTTAACCCTAACCTTAAATCTAATTCTAAACTGAAAGCTAATCGAACCTATCTCTAACCTAAAACTATTCCTAATCCATACCCTAAATCTAATGTGAACATAACACTAACCCTAAATAAAAAACAAAAAAATAATCTCAGATCTCTCTGTCTTTCTCCATTATTAGTTATTTCATCAACATCTAGGAAGTACTTAAATGAGAGACAGGATTACTCTTATCTCTCTTCTTCCTATAAAACTCCAACTGGTCAAAAGCTTGCACAGTCTGTAACTTTAGCCTAGGCCATGGCACAGCAAAGAGTTCACACAGCAGGCCCGAGACTGGTCTCCTTTAGAAAGGCCTATTTGCAAGGCTGGCCCTTGGCTGGCATCTGGGCATTTGGGTTTGGGGAGGGTTTCCATCACCCTAACTGAGAAGAGTGACTCACTGTGCCTAATCTGCTTGTACAATGTGGTTCATGCTAAACATCTGCCTCTCTTCTGGGGGTAGGAATGGGATCCAGAATCAAGGAGGCATGAGAGGCAGCAGATTATTTATTTTTCTATTCCAATGTTGACCAAGTATGCATTACATGCTCAAGGGGATATTAATATCATTATCTCTGTCTTTCAGAAGTTTGCAGTCCAGTATAGAAGACAACAATAGGGTTGACAGGGATTGTGGTGGTGATGATGGTGATGATGCTGATATAGTACTGATATAGTGTGGTGGTAATGGTGATGATGGTAGTGATGGTGATTTGATAGTGATATAGTGGTGATGATGGTGGAGACGGTGGGGATGGTGATGACGGTGATGATGGTGATGTTGATGGTGGAGACGGT
>PVIY010018807.1:0-34133 GCA_004026745.1 Myrmecophaga tridactyla | reverse complement strand
ATCCTCACAACAACACTGCAAGTCTGATACTTTTATGGAAATCAGGTACTTTTATTATCCTCATCTTACAGAGGAATTTACCTTCCTGGTGAAGTAACTGCACAAAGTCACCCAGCTAGCTAGTGGTGACCCATCCTCTGGCTTCAGAATCTGACTTCTTAACCACTACACCATATGACCTCTCTGGACATATATATATATATAGATCTGAACCAATATAAACAGACACAACAGTTTACCTACATCTTTTTCAAAATAGCATTTATGAATTCCACCCAACAACAAGATTATCTCAGTGCATGTATTCAGATGCCTGGACTAGACACTAAGCTATGCAGACAGATCCAAGTCTAGTGCATCTCTGCATCTTCTCCATGAGAGACGGATGAGAATGACCTTTCAAGACACTGAATGACCTTTTAGGACATAGAACTGTGAAGATAGGTCTCATGGAACACATGGTAAGATGATCTCAAAGGTAAGCTATGAATGCTCAGAAGGGAACATCAGCATTCCATGTGGCAGTCACACCTGAGCAAAATTTTTGGGCTAGCAATGACCATGAAAAGTTGAGGGGACACCAAGAGAAGACAGGCTAGAATAAAGAAGATGCCTTGGTAAAACAGAGTGGAATCCAACAGAAGTAAAAAGCTAAAGAGTTTAAAAGTAAAGGTCAGCCAGTGAGGAAGGAAGAACCATTGATGAAAGTCAGTCTTTGGGAAGATTAACCTGTGGCCATGGCAGAGGGATTACTGAGCTGGGCCAGAGTCCTGGTGCAGGGTGAGGAGTTGGGAGGCTGCTGCAAGGGTCTAAATCTGATGTCAACCAGCATGGTGGTTTCAGCTTGAACAGGTGAAATCTTGGACAACTCACCTTTCTGAGCTGATGGGATCATGCTTGATGATCTTTGACATTTTTAGACTTTTAGGATGCTATAGATTCGGGTTGGAATTTGTGTGGTATTTACGAGTTTTAAGAACCATTTCCAAAAAAAGAATCAAAGGAAACTGCTGTCTAATTAAAAGTGGCAGAAATATTAAAGATAGCTGGAGAGTAAGTGCAGAAACCTGGGCAGATAATGGTGGCATTTGCTGATGGGAATAAGGAAGTCTGGAAAGAGAATTCAAAGACATTTCACACACACACACACACACACACACACACAATATAGGGGTAAAGGAAAACAACCACCTCAATAACTAGCTACAAGAAGTGAGATTTTCAATGACAATAATCGAAAAGAAAAGAGAAACCAAGCAGAAAAAAATTTTTAAAGACGAGCCCAAGAGAAAACGAATTAGTTGATAGTTGCATTATCCATCCCTATTCATCATTTAATATTTCCAGTACTTCCAGCTTCAAAACAAACCACCTCCTGTCAAAATATTGCCTTAAAAAATGGCTGCTGTGTCTGAACAATTCTCACGATGATATCTGAGCACATTCTGTGTTTTGAAATAGAGTATCAGCTACCGACCCTCAAGAAGCGAATTGCCTTTCAATATATTCAGCACAATTAGACTTCCAACTAAACCATTCACTTACCGCAGGGACAATGCATGACAGTGAGGCTTATTGTCCAAGAGTCAATATGGGCCAAGGGTTGGGGCCTAGACATCACTGTGGCCAAAGACAATGAATTCTGGGGAGAAATGGCTCCGTCCTCCCACACAGCCTATTTTCAGCTGATGTAATTCACTGCTCTGTGTGCAGTCTCTCTCCCCCCAGAAGGGGACTTAAAGCTTCGACTGCATAGTATCTGTGTTGAATATACAAGGCTGGTATTAAATATGATGGGATAAGCAATTCAGCAGTTGGCCGCCTTCCAGTTCATTATCTTGCCTTGTACACATATACTGGGTCATGACCAGCAAAGACCAATTTCTGGTTTAATGGGGCAGAAAGAAGAGATCCAGATATAAACATCCATCAACTGCCCCTATTCCTATTAAAATATTCCCCTTGGAGGAAAACACACGCCTATCCTGTTTCATTGAATTTGCCTGTTAAGTAGTTGGTAAATCAGGAATTGCAAAAGAAGTGAATTCATTGTGGTGTTACGTGTATTTTGATTCTGTTTCTAAAAGGCACTGGGAAATCCCTTCTACATTTCATTTTTGAATATTTTACAGCTGTACGCATTCCTTTGGAAAAACAATGATGCCTTTGCGGTCAGGATTCTGTGGATTTTATTAAACAATTGTGCCAGGAAGAGCCCATCAGTAAATACTAACCCTGGCTTCAGAATACAAGGATTTATTGTGCAATCATTTCAGAGTGTCATCCATTAGTGGAAAACCAGAACTAAAGAAGCCGAGTGCCAGCCTCCTTCTCTTCTCTTTCTTTAATTCAATGTCTGATTGAAGCAATTCATTTAACCACTGCTGTGCCTTAGCCAAACTGAGATGCTGAGTGAATTCTCCCTCTGCTCCCACTATAGCTCACCTTTCTGACAGCCCCACCACCTCCCACCTCCTTTACCCACTTTCTATACTACATAGCTCCCACTTTTGTGACCTGGCATCTCTCTTATTCTAAAATGTACTTTCCTGATCCTTTGCCAAACTAAATACAAACATCTCCAACCCTCCCACCTCTGGAAGACGTCCCTCTCTCTCCAAGCTCATACCTTCTTTCCCTTCTCCTACATTTCCATGACTTTCAGTCAACCTACACCATTTCTTAATTCATCTACATACTTTACACATATTTTAGAACCTCTTATAAACAGTTCAAGCCACTGTAGCAGGTCACTGGACAAAAACAGTAAGGCACACATTAGCCTTGTAGGCTAGCTGAAGAGAGAGGACTCAGCATAAGCGATACACGTCACGAGAAAGGCTGAGTGAAATAATGCTGTTCAGAAGAGGAGTGAACTGGCTTGTGGGTAGGGGAGATGGGAAGAAGATTTGTAAAGATAAAGAAGAACAGGGAAAGGCATTTTCAAATGGCCTGATGAAAAAACTGGTAGGACCTGGATATGTGAATGCTGAGCAGAAGAAGAGAGCATTCCAGGCATGGGAGGAGCATAGGTGAAGCTAGAGGAAAGGGTCGGGTACTGGTGGTCAAGAGAAGGACAGTGTTGAAAAAGCAGAATGAGCTGGTCTTTGCAGCCTCACACTGCAGGTTGAGGACATGGGTTGGTGCCAACCTGGCCCCTCATGGACCCTCCGGACCTGCAGCAGCCGTGCAGCTTGTGCTTCAATGGCACTTGATTGGGTGCTGGCAATTTCCCCTCTCCAGCCTGTAAGCAGTGTGAGGGCAGCATTGGCTTCTGTGACGTACCTGCCAGTTATTCACAATGCAGACACATGGCCACCAGTGAGCAAAACTGTCACACCGAGGGCCTCCTAGGTCCCAACAGCCTCTATAAGAGCAACAGGACATGCCCAGCTTTGCCCACCAAGTCACAGCACACACATAAGGAATCCTGGGACATCAGTAGTACTGGTCAACCTCTGCCATGGAATCTGTGTATTTGGAAACCAGCAATGGCAGCATATATTTAAAACATTTGTGACTAATTCCTCTCTTCCCTTCACTCCTCCATTAGTCTTTAATATTGCCAGCAGCTCTAAAAACTTTGGATTTCAGTTGTCCAAAGACCCTTGCCCCCTCTAGCTTGACCTACATCTGTAAAGTGAGTATGCTGAGAGGACAGAGGTCAAAATGCCTAACAGCCCATCACACACGGGCAGTGACAATGTGGACAGGCCTCCCAGTAATAAAAGGCTAGAAGGACATTAAACTTGGGCTCATGTAGCAGCAGCACCTCTTCCTGCACCTGATAAGGGGTCACGAGAAATTTTTTTACAAATGACAGCTGCTGCCCTGGCTGCGTGGTCCTGGACCTTGCTGCCAGCCACCCCCTTGAAATGAGTCTGACTCTCCCTGGTCATTTTCTCCTTCCCCTGGTCAGCCTCTCAGACAAATCCTCCTCTCTAATACAGAGTCTAGTCTAGAATAGCATTTCTAAACTTGCTTCTAATCTACACCAAAAGGCATAGAGTTTTTCTCCTCCAGAATGCTCCTTCCTTGTGCAAAAGTATTTTTACTGTCTGCTAGAACGGAGTTTCTTTGAAGAAGAGGCTCATTTATTTTAATGACGCTCTGTGCACTCCAAAATAAGCAGATGCTCCCTGAGCAAGTTCAGGGTGTGTTTCTCACGGTCAGTCATGAAATTTAGATCTTTTAGAGAAAGGCAATGGGATTTATGGGGTTTGGAGATTAGAATAATGCCAGTTTTCTTTTCCCCTAATACTAGAATACTTCCTTCAGTCACCCTGAACACAAGTTGAAAACTTAGACCTCTGGAATATGTGCTTAAGCCAGAAACTTATGCGATTTGAGCTGAAGTTCTGCAGCTGGGATGAGCTCACATTACCCAACACCACTCAACAAGCCTCCTGAGTTCCCAGAAGCATTTCAAAGGGTTCAGGCAGTTTTGTTCATTAGGGATGATGAATGTACACATTTCCCAAGTGTCAGGGTTCTTAGAAAAGGATCAATGCAAATCTTTGGGGAGAGAGAGGGAGAGTGTGTGTGAGTGTGTGTGTGTGTGTGTGTGAGAGAGAGAGAGAGAGAGAGAGAGAGAGAAACACACAAAGGCAGAGAGAGAGAGAGAGACAGAGAAAATATGAAGTATGAGAGGATGAGGGGTGGAAGTTACAGAATCCTAAATAACTCTTCAAGGCATAGTTAATAGAAAAAAGATCATGGACTGGAGTGCTGGAGTGGCAATGAATCGTTTGACCAAATTCAATAGGGTAACAAACTTTTGGAAACATTTAGATGCAAGTTTCAAACAGGTAGGAATCAGTTTGGGCAAACAGGCATGATGTTGCTGAATGTAACACTTATTCTAACCTATCCCATAAAATCTGTAGTTGGGTAGAATGCTCTTGGAACGTCCTCCTATAAAGAACTATTTCAAACCGTAATAATAAGAAATTGATAAGAGAAATATTCAGGGGAAAAGCTCACTGGAATACACCGGTCAGTGTTATTTATATCCTCTGAGTCCCATAACAATGACCCAACTAATGAAATAAACATTTCTTTGGCATTATGAAACCAGCCACTTTGGCAGATTTAAATCAAGATGTCCAAAATCCTATGAAGTTGAACTTTATTTCTGGAAATTATTTTACCCTCCACAAAACTCCATATATTCAAAGTCAGCATTAACATTCTTTCCAAAATCAACATTTACAGTTTTTCATGCTAGTCCTAACATCAAGTCAAAAAATATGGTACCAACAAGCAAGGTGTGCACAAGGACAGGTGAAAACCTCTGTCTTATGCATAGGCCACGTCACACTGCAGTAACAGACAACCCTTAAATACCTCAGAGCCATAAAACAGCAAAAGTTTCTTTCTTGCTCACACAGGGCATGCCCATGGAGGGTTGGCTGGGGGCATTGCTGACCACTGTCATTTGGGGATGCAGCTGGAAGAGCACACACCATCCTAAACATTGCTGCTTCGTGTGCTAGAGAAGTGGATATGGGTCCTCAAAGGCTGATGTCTCTAGACCACCTCCCATGCCTCCTTCAGCAGCGCCCTAGCTCCTTCACTAGGACCACCGCAAGTCCCTTGGAGTTGCCTCCATCTGGCATTGATACACAGCATCTCACCCAGGCTCTCTCTGTGGGGAAGGGAGAAAAATAATCCTGACTCGAAGTGTGGTGGCTAAGGGCACAGCAGAGGCTCAGCTGTCATCTGCTTGATTTTTTTCATTCAGGGATCTTTGACAAGAGCAGCTTTTGTCCGTTCTGGGCTGGGCTGGACACGACCAACCACAGGGCAGTGGAATGGAGCTGACCAGCCTCCAGAGAGAGGGGTTTGGGGGGCTTCTTTCCAATAAAAATGTAATAATGGCAAAACATAAAGCATCAGTAACTGTCACTTTGAGCGGCAGTATTGGCGTGGTTAGCAATGGGGCTGCACAGCCAGATGCTCTGTGTAGGAATCCTGGTCTCATAGCTTACCAGCAAAGTGTTGCCTTCTCTGCTTCTCCATCCTCACTGTTAAGATGGGGAGAGCGAGACTACATTCCTTACGGGGTCACTGTGGAGAGGAAATGAGGAGTCGAGAGCAAGAAGGATACCTGCTGGGGTTCGATAAGCATGGGTGGTTGCAGTTTCGATTCTCTTTCTCATGACCATCATCGTGACCTCCCATATCCACATTTCTTTCCATCATTTGTCACCACCATGAGCAAGTCACATCCCCCACGGAGAGCCTGTCCTGTGCAGGAGGTACCTACCCGCATCTCCACGCAAATAATGGGAAAACTAGGATTCAAGCTCATGCTGTTTTCACTGCCAAGCTCTACCTCATTCACCCCTGGATATTATGAAATCAAGGGGTCTGCTTTAACCTTAGAAAAATGGTCCAGTGAAAGTCATTTCTCTGCCTGTACTCACAGAACTGAGCTGTGCTGCTCCATCCAAATGCAATCAACTTCCTCCATCAGAATATATTCCGTATGCTTGTCAGAGTTGCTCTCTGAATGCTTGACTGTCCCACCCAAGCCTCTAGTACTGGAATAGATCAGGGATAAAAAGAGGAGAGAGGGATACCCAAACTTGTCGCAGCCTGCTACCCAAATAGTATAGTAGTGCTTTTTGTACTGGCTTTGTTGCACAGACTATTTATAAAGACATCAGTCCTCAGGATGCACTCATCAGTCTGCAAATGGTCCTGTTTCTGTCTTCACCAGTCCTGCCCTCTTGTTTTATGGCCTCAGCAGGGGCTGCAAAGCCAGCTCCGTCTGGCCTTGCCTGAACTAAACAGGGAGGGAACCCCCCAAAGGCACATGAGTGCACTGGGTTCCTTCTAGCCAGAGGAGGTCTCTACAGCAGGGTTTGGAAAAACTATATAGCCTGTGGGCCAAATCTGGCTCACCATGGCTTTTCTGTTGTTTGTTTGCTGCAGGGGTTTTCTGGAAATTGGAAGAAGCTTTAATGGAGAGCTCTGAGTGAAAAGAGGTAATGTGTTTTGCTTTGTTTGTTTTTTTTAATTGAATGGATACATTTCAGGGTGGAAAGCCTTCTATCTATCTCTTCTGCTTTTTTGCTTGTTTGTTTGTCAGGGGCAGACACTGGAAATCCTGGGTCTCCGGCATGGCAGGCAAGAACTGTGCCACTGAGCCACCATCGCACCACCGTCCCCTACTTTTTAAAACCTTTTTATTTTGAATTAATTTCAAACTTATAGGACAGTTGCAAAGATAATACCTAACTTATACAGAGAACTCAACATCTCCCCCAGATACCGAAATTCACCAACTTTTAAAATTTTGTCACGTGTGCCCTTTCTTCCTTCTTCCCTCACTATCTATTATCTAGCTCTCTTTATTATTTTATAAACATTTAAGAGAAAGCTGTGTACATCATGCTTCTTTAACACTTAATCTACTGCAGACATTTCCTGTAAACAAAGATATTCACCTATATAAGCACCTTAAGTGTGTTTATAAAGTTCAAGAAACTTAACATTGATATAAAGCTTACGGTTTGCATGTCAGTTTTTCCATATGTCCCAGTGATATCCTTTTGGGGCTTTTCTCCTCCATGACCAGTTCGAGTTCAGGATTATGGGTTGCATTTAACTGTCATTGTCTCTTTAATGGCTTTTTAATTTTTTTCCAGTTGCAGATACATACATAGAACATAAACTTTCCCATTTCACCCGCTCCCAAGCATTCAGTGGGATTCATCACACTCACAGTGTTGAGCTGTCCTCACCACCTTCCATTCCCAGAACCTTCCCATCGCTGTAAACAGAATCCCTGTACCTATGATGCGTTAACTCCCCATTCACCAGGGCCCCCTGTCCCCCCACTGGTAAACTATACTCTGACTTTCTGTTTCTATGAAGGTGTACATTCTAACCATTTCACCTAAACACATCCATCCTGAAGTGTTTGACTTATTTCCCTCACCATGCTGTCTTCAACATAGCATGTCTCAGAACTGGATTCATTTTTAGGGCTATGCAATATTCCACTGTGTGTGTGTGTGTGTGTGTGTGTGTATATATATATATATATATATATATATATATATATATATACCATATTTTGTTTATCTATTCATCTGCTAACCACTGTCCATTATTATAATTTTTCACTATAACTCTCATTCATTTATGAGCTGTCCGTGGCTGTTTTCATACTACCAACGGAGAATTGAGTGGCTGTAACAAAAAGCATGTGGCCTGGAAAGCTTAAAATATTTACCATCTTGTGCCCTTACAAAAAAGGTTTGCCGAGTCCTGGTCTAGAGTAATGTATTGAGAAATGGTCTAGGAAGGAAAGACCTTTGGCCCAAAAAGAATGCTATTGCTAATGATTAGCAAGGGAAAGGTAAATCTACTCACTGCTCAGAGACAGACCTTCAGACCAAAGGGCATGCATTTCACAGGGCGAACATTTTCTTATGTGTTATATATTGGGATATAACAATGAGCAAGATAACCTTGATCTCTGCCCTTCTGGTGTTTAAAATTGAGTAAAAGAAAGACAAGGAATAGAGATACATTAAATAAAAGTAATTGCAGGTCCCAGTCAATCCAGTGGTGAAAAGGACTGTATTACAGCAATAAGCTGAGTGAGGGCCACGGTGGCTCAGCAGGCAAGACTGCTTGCCTGCCATGCCAGAGGACCCGGGTTCGATTCCCGGTGCCTGCCCATGTAAAAAAAAAAATAAATAAGCTGAGTGAAAGAAAACATACAGAAGAGCAAACACATACAGTAGGATTCTACCAAATAAAAGTTCAAAAAGGTGCAAAACCAAATGACATATATGTTACTAATAGATTAAGAAAAATTATAAAGAAAATGGAACCAGTAACATGCAACCCAGTCTTGTGGTTACCTGAGGGAGGGGTGGGGGGAGAAAGGGAAAGGGGAAGGGCTGGTGAGGGACACTCAAGGGGATTTCCAAAGTCATGGTCATATTCTTTCTCTGAACTGTATAATGTGCACACAAATGTGCATGGTGCCAGCATTTTTACGTCTGGCATATATTTTATGGGTGTTTTTATATCCACTCAGTATTTAACAAAAGTAAGCAATTAGAAACATGGAACCAGAGCGATGGGTATTGGAGGACAGTAGGACATGCTGATAGCAAGCAGGCGAAGAGCACCTAAGTCAATCTTAGGGGTCAGGAGAAAAGCCACAGGGAAAAGGGCACATCCACTACCTAAGACTTTGTAAGTAAATTTTGCCCAGAGATGAAGTCACCGAATCATATTCTAGGTTCAGGGAAAAGAGCCTGCACAAAAGCCGGGAGATGCAATCGAACGCAAGGGGCTTGAGGAATTGAAGCTTGTTCAGCAAAACCAGCAGAGCAAGCAAGGTGGGCTGTGGGGGAAACCGAGCTAGGAGCACCCATGGGGCATATCTCACAAACCTCAAGGAAGAATGTGTGCTTCACTCTAGAAGCAATGGGCAGCCTCTGAAGGACAGAAACCACAGAGCATAACTGGAGTGGCATAACTGGAGTTGCCAATTAGACTCTTCTGAGTGTGGTGACATTACCATCTTCTACTATCATTATGTTCTCACAGGTTTCTACTCAATCCAGAATTGCTGCAGATCTACCCCAGAAAGAACATGTTCTTGATCTTAACCCCATTCCTGTGGGGGTGAACCCATTGTAAATAGAAACATTTGATGTTATTATTTTTGGTGAGGGTGAGGCCAACTGAATCAGGATGGGTCTTAACCCTATTACCGGAGGTCAAATAGGAGAAAGCCAAGATGGGGAGGGGGCAGCTGGAAGCTGGAAGTCAACCCAGCATAGAAAGGAGAGGGAAAGCCTCTGTGAAGGAAAAGCCAAGGAACTCTAAGGACCACTGGCCAGCCAGAAAGCGACTGACTCCAGGAGAAAGCAAGCCTTCTACCTTTTGAAACTGAGCCAATACATGCCCATTGCTTAAGCCAATCCATTGTAGTAGCCTGGAAACTAAGACAAGAATAAAGCTAATCCTTGCTGCATGTAGTGATGAAGTGCACCACTTAAAGAAAAAAAAAATGGTGCCATGCCCAAATCAAGAGGTATGACATTATAATGACAATTTTTATATACTATACATTATTACGAACAGGGGTGAAAAAAAAGTTTTGTGTAAATCGATTTTTTTGTACATGCGATTGAATATACGTGTACTAATAGAGTGGCAGCTGTAAACACATTCCATGGTGGATCTTTGCAAATCAAATGCTCTTTCTCTAAAATACATAAAACGCTCCTACTCTATGTCAATTTTATAATCATAGATTTCAATCTCTCAGACTTACTTTAGTATATGTGCTGCCGAAGCGAGCATTCGCAGACTTATTTTAAACAAGCACTTTCATTGAAAATGCTTCTCAATTTTTTAAAAGTGTGGTTAGGTGAAACCATGAACATTAGAAATGCTTAATAAATACGTTAAAATCACGTCAGTGGGAAAATGAGCTATGAAACTCATTTTCATAGTGACAAGAATAGACATGTATGTACACAATGCTACCAAAACAAAAAAATGAAAAAAAAAAAAAAAGCATGAAGCCAACCCTGCCTTCTGGCTTCATCACCACGCCATCTAGTTCTAACTTATACCTATAATTGCTAAATAATGACCTCATTTTTTGCTTCTCTGTACTTCTACTTAAAAAAGTATCAACAAAAACTTTTATGTACTAATGCTCATGGTAAATTAGACCACATGCCCAAAGATACTGTCCAAAGCATACAGCAACTTTAAAAGTCTCAAAAAAAAAAATGGCAGGGGGTATCTTATCTGAACTGCATAGCTAAGAGTTCACTATACACTCGCCTCATCCCTCAGTTCTGTTCCCGGCTCCCTTTGAAGCCTGTCCGTTCCAGGGAGGAAGTCATCTGAGACCACAGCAAATGCTCAGTACCACCTAGGTTGCCCCTAATTGTCGGTGAGCTTGCACTTTCTGCATATTAAAAAGAACAAGCGAACAAACAAAAAAAGCACCTCCCTGTCCTCAAAACAAGCAACACTTTCCAGAAAACACTTTGTTGCTAGGATAGAGAGAGGCATCAGAGCTGGAATGCTGCAAGGGGAAATTTGGTCATCTAATTTTAATTTTTTTTCAGTGTGTCTCCCACAAAGAACGTCCACCAAATAATCCATTAGGCTGGCGAGATACTGCCACAAGTGCCCCAGCTCTGAATGAAGAAGTGGGCGCTGCCAAATTAAATGCAATACATTCGAAACAACACGGCTCTCCAAACTCTCATTACACATTAGTCCTCGCCTGTCACCAAAGAAGAGATTTCAATGGGCTTTAAGAGCTGATACCTTTCAACACTCCCCCTGGGTTTTTAATTACCTGGGAAGATGGATTTAGTAGATGACCCAGCTCAACATTAACTGGAAACTGACGGGGAAGCGCTGATGCTCTGAAAGCTCACCATTACAAATTCAGAAACGTGAAAAGAAAAATAAGAAAGAAAGACCCAAAAGGGCATTTGTGTGTGACGGCAGCCCAAGAAAGAGAACTGCAGAAAAGAAAAGGGGCCTCAGAGCTGAAAAGAGTGAGAAAGAGAAAATCTCACTTATTCACATAAAAACAGCCAGCATATATGAGTTCTGTACATGGGACTCCTCATGTGTTTCCTCCCATTCCTCTTTGAGAAGTTTGCTGGATTGGAAAGCATGAGGAGGGATTCAGGAGAAAGCAGAGCCCAAAGGCTCCTCCTTCAGCCCTGTCCTCAGCTCCAGAGGACACCAGCACCAGCTGCCCACCCACAATCTGAGGCTGCGTGTTTCGGGAGGCATAGCCACAGCCAGATGCTCAGAACCTCCCAGAGCCAACCCTTCGGTCTACAGAAGATGAAAGCCAGACTGGAGCTGCTAGGGAAACTTCGGGGATCAAACAGCTGGCTAGGGTAGTGGCAGGGGAACACTCTCCCCTGACTTTCTCCCCTGACTTCCTCCCCCAGGGCTCTCTCTCCTTCTCCTAACCCTGAGCACGCTCTTACACCCCAGTCCATACTCTCTCACCCCAATCCATACTCTCCCACCTCAGTCCATACTCTTCCACCTTGGGGTAATCCCCAGGATGTGCTTTCCCACCCTAGGACACGCTTTCCCACCCCAGGACATGCTTTCCCACCCCAGGACATGCTTTCCCACCCTGTGGTAAGCCCTAGCACATGCCCTTCCATTCTGAGACATGCTTTCCCATCCTGGAGACACCATCTCCCACCCTGGGGTACCCTATCCCATCCCAGAATACGTTCTCCCTCCCAGGGTACCCTCAGAAAGAAATCTGGAGAGTTCTGGTTACTTTCTGCAACCCAGAACCCTTTGTGTTCTTTATACACAGATCCAGTATTCACAAACAAGGAGGAAGTGCCCCTTCTCCCTCAGGCTGGGAACCCTGAGAATGGGGATCCCAGACCTCCCTCCTGGTTCTGTCACTTAGGACACCACTCTTGTCTTGGAAAATAACAACAAAATACATCCATCCATCCAAACTTTCTCCCCTAACTTCACCTAGTTTTCCTTTTTCCCTTAATTTTTTCATAAATCCTCATTGTCATGGTCAGGTTCATGTGTCAACCTGGCCAAGTGGTGGTACCTGTTTGTCTGGTTGGGCAAGCACTGGCCTGACTGCTGCAGTGAGGACATTTCATAGAATTATATCATGATCACGTCAGCTGCATCCACAGCTGATTCCATCTGTAATCAGTCAAGGGGAGTGTCTTCTGCAATGAGTGATGCTTAATCTAATCACTGGAAGGCTTTTAAGGAGGATTCAGAAGAGACAGGCTCTCTTCCTGCTTCGGTCAGTGAACCTCTCCTGTGGAATTCGTCCAGACCCTCCATCGGAATCGTCAGCTTCACAGCCTGCCCTGTGGATTTTGGACTCTGCGTTCCCACGGTTATATGAGACACTTTTATAAATTTTAAATCTGTGAGTGTTTCCTTTTGATTCTGTTTCTCTAGAGAACCCTAACTAATACACTCATCAAACTAAAAAAGAAGTACTATGGATTTAAAAGGGGCACAAGTAGAGGTGAGATGGAGAGGTAAATAGCGACATACCCATAATGCAGAATCCCTGCCCTTCTTTTCTAGGAATCCCTTCCATTAAAATTTAAAAAGTAAGTGGCTCGCTTCTAATAAAGAGCATGAGAAGGGAAAAACAGTAATTCTGCAGTGGAGAAACCTGGCCGACACCCTCTTAACCAAGGGTCCACGGCTGACATCACCAATGATGAGTCATGTGGGCACCGCACATCCTTCCCCTCTGCAGCATTCTTCCCTCAAATTTATAACCTTACTCTGATCATGAGATAGTATCAGCCAAACCCAGAGTGAGGGACATTCTACAAAAAAGCAACTAACAGTCTTCACTCAGGTCAAGGTCATAAGAAAACAAGGAAAGACAGAGAAACTATCCCAGATTGGAGGAGCCGAAGCAGACACAATTGACGGAACGTAGTACCCTGGAATAGAAAAAGAATACTAGAGGAAAAACTGGTTCCCAGTACTGTAGCAACATTGATTTCTTAGCTTTGCTAAATTATCATAACTATGTAAGATGTTAACATTTGGGGAAGGGTCTCTGGGAACTCTCTGTCCCACCTTTGTGACAATTTTATGTCTAAAATTATTTCAAAATAAATGTTTAAAAAAAGTAAAAACAACAACAAAAAACAAAGGGTAGTTGTTTGGTATTCAAAGAGTTGAAGAGCTACAGCAGCAGTTGCTTCCTGGTGAAATTCTCTAAAGGTGGGTTTGGCAAGAAAGGAGAAGTCGTGGGAGGAGCAACCCAAAGGTGGAAAGTTTTAAGGCCCCACTGTAGCATGCCCCATGGCATTTCTTTTGAAGGAATTCTTGTTGCCTGAAAGGGAAGCCCTATAAAGCACTTCTGGCAAACACAGTTCCTCTCTTCACCTCTCAAAGCCAACTAAGACCCACTGAAGTCTCTGTCTGAGCAGACATATCATCTTTCCAGCTCTTGATGTTTCTACAGTTCCCTGGCGCTAGAAAGAGGAAGGTGTTAAATCCTCCAGGGAAGCATGAATGAGGATTCACCCAATGGATGTATTCACTCGTTGGTGTCATAAGAATCCTCAAGACTGACAAAAATGTTGGCATCACAGCATGTACATTCTTCATGGGGTGGGGATGGGGGATCAGTTAATAAAAATACCAGCATGGGCAATGTGTGCAGGGAATAAAGAGGAGGAGGTTGACGCAAGAAAACAAGCTCCTGAGGTGTGACTTCTGAGGAGGGAAGAGGGGAGATACAGAAGACATGCCTCATCAGAGCAGCTTGGGATCTTTCTACTGTTGTTTATCAGTATGTTGTTTATCATCACCTTATCATACTGTTTTCCTATAATTACCTATAATTACCTCCTCCTTCAGCCTTATAAAGGTAAAAAGCCATCAGCCTGATGGAGGTGGTGCATGGGTTTCTGGTCTAGGGTCTGTGCAGGATAAAGTACAGGGAAAAGGTTGCATTCTTTCCTGGTGAAAGCATCTGAACCAATCCATCTGATAAGGCAGAATGGGGAAGAGTGCTGACCTTTGCATTTCAAAGTGTTGACAGCAGCTTGAAATCTAACAACACACCATCATACCAATTACTGAAGAATCAGTCTTGATGACTGGCTCCCACTGTTTGCCTGGTTACTAACTTCGCACCCCTGAAATAGATTGTCCTCAAAAATAATAATCATGTGGTGTGTGACTATATCTCAGTAAATTGCATTAAGTGAAAAAAAAAAATCACACAGGGAAGGTAAAATGGTGTAGCCACTGCAGAGAGCGGTATGGTGGTTCTTCAAATGGGTAAACATAGAATCATCATATGACCCAGCTATTCTATTCCTAGGAATATACTCCAAAGAACTGAGAACAGGAATTCCAACAGACTTGTATGTCAATATTCATAGCAGCATCATTCACAATCGCCCAAAGGTAAAAGCATCCAAGGGTCCATCTAAACAAGTGAATGGATAAACAAATGTGGAATATCCATACAATGGAATACTACACAGCAATAAAAAGAACAAGGTACTGATACATGCCATCACATGGATGAACCTTGAAAATACTGTATTGAGTGAAATCAGCCAGACACAAAAAGACAAATATTGCATGATTCCATTTTAATGGAATATCTAGAAGGAGCAAATCCATAGAGACAAAAATAGATTAGCAGTTACTTGGGGATTGGGGTTTAGGGGAAGGGGTAATCGTTGCATGGTGATATAGAGAGTTTTACATTTTGGAAACTAAAATAATAATAATAAAAACACTCAGCAAGTCAAAGGACAAACTAAAATATAACTGTGACATCATCACCTTGTGTTTCAAAGAAAGGCCTTGTTTGGAACAAAATGAGCAGACTTCCCCTGGCATGGCATGCCACGCACCCTCCCATCTATCCCTTGGTCCATTTTGGACAACCAACAGATAGAAGACACAGTCAAGGAATGAAAATGAATTCCTTTCACAAAGCATGGCCTACACCAACCTCATTGACCAGGAGGAAGAAAAGGTACTGAAGAAAAAAGGCAGCCTTGCATGACAAAGTACTCAAATTCAGCCATCTTAAGAAATCTCTCAAATCAGGGAACCTGATGAGTCTGGCCTAGAGATATAAGAAGTGGTACCCAGACTTCTGAGAAGAGATTTTAATGGGTGACCTGTTCATCCATTAATGGGTGGGAGTGTTCCCTTCTTCTCCTTTACTGGAAGGTGGACAGCAGGGCTGATCAGCACACGGAAGAGGCTGGGGTATTCAATTCATAAGACTTGCAAATCAGCCCTGGGAGGTCTGTCTGTATTGATGCTAGAAATAAACTGCTACTTGTTTAAGTCCCTGTCATTTTGGTTTTCAGTTCCTCACAAGTGAAGCTAATCCTAATGCACACAGAGGGTTTGAAATGGGCAAGCATGTGGTCTGACTCATGTTTTTATAAATATCACCCTGGTTGTTAAGTGAAGACTTAATTGTAGAGGTTTGAGAGCAGAGAGCAGGAAGATCAGCTGGGAAGCCATTGCAGTTGCTCAGGCAAGAAAGGAAAAGGCCTTGCCTAGGGTGGCTGTGGTGGGGGTGGAGAGAAACAGATGGACTCAGAACAGAATTTGGAGGTATAGCCGCAAGAACTCATGGATCAAGGGAGAGGGGGAGGAAGATAGAATGACTCTTACATTTTTGGCTCATGCCACTGGAAGGATGGTGGTTCTATTTATTGAGATTGGAAAGAGTCGGATTCATGCCACTGGAAGGATGGTGGTTCTATTTATTGAAATTGGAAAGAGTAGGGAGAGATAGCTTGGAGGATGTGGGTGGAATGACAGTTCTATTTTGTCCATTATGAACGTGAAATACCTATTGGACAACCAAATGGAAATGTTGGATAGGCAGATGAATAAATGAGTTTGAAAATAAGTGGGAAGGTCAGTGTTGGTGATATAAATTTGGGAGTCAGTGGCAGATAAAGATTATTTAACACCTTGCTTCTTCCATCAGAGCTGGCATGATGAAATTCCAACTGGGATAATGTCAGGACCCTCGGATCAAATACTCTATTGCTCCAACATTCCAAGGTATAGCAAAGGGAGATGATATAATGAAAGCCGATGGAAGAGGGGGTGGTCAAACTGTGTCAAATGCTACTGAGAAGTCCAGTTGAGATAAGAATAGAGAGAAATTACCAATGTATTCAGTAACGTGGAGGGGGTTAATAACACTAGCAATAGCAGTTCTTCTGGAGTGGGAGGGCGATAGACTCCTGAGTGAACCAAAGGTAGAATGGGAAACAAGGCTGTCAAGCCAATATTTATAGCTCAGAGTTTTGAGAAGTTATTCTGTGAAAGAGGCAGTGGGGGGAAATGAAGCCATTGTCTCTAATTTTCATTTGTTTTCTCTAACCAATGCGATCCAATATGGTAGCCACAGGTGGTTATTTGAATTTAAACTAATTAAATCAAGTAAAGTTAAAAATTCAGTCCCTTAGTCATAGTCCAAGGGCTCAATAGCCACATGTGACCACTGGTTAGAGTACTGGACAAGGCAAACGGGGAACATTTCCATCAGCACAGCAAGTTCTACTGGCCAGCCCTACTGTATATGTTGAGCTAAGTGCTCCTTTCAAAATAAGTGATTATGATTGGTTTGCCTTGTCAGGTAGGATTATGCGAGAGAAAGAAAGGGAGAGAAAATAAAAGCATGTGTTTCTTCCATTTGGTTTTATTTTTCTTCTTTTATAACTGAGACATGTAACAACCATTGCTCTCCTTTTGTTTCGAATTCTTCAGGTTCTTTCTTATACACTACTCATAGTAAGGCCCAATTCTTGGAAAGATCAGCGCTCTGCATGGCTTTTCAGAAGGTAAAATTATCCTAAGGTTTTCAATCGTTCTTTGTATTCTGAGTTCCTTTCTCACCCCTTTAAAAAGGAGGGGATGAAAAAAGAATGTAGTACCCTTCCAATCTCTCAGTATAATTTCCCCTCTGCACTGTTCTCCCATCCGCCCCTCATACTCCAAAACAGCGGCGATGGAATGGAAACACCAACTGTGCAAACATTCACTTCCACTGTCACAAGCTGGAAAGGGAATGATGCCAAAAAGGATATCTCGGACAAATAGCAAAAGGGCAATTATCCCCTGAAGAGAACATGAAAAAGGACCCTAAAGTGACCCCACAAAGGAAACGGAAAATAAGATTCAACCATGAACAGGTCAGAGAACACCACTGGGTTTTACGATAATGATTACCGAGGAACAAAATGGATTTGAGCATTGCTATAACCCAGGACCTCAGCTTGGGACTCACTGGGTGGCATGATTGTGTAATTCAATTAAATCCTTTTAAAGAATGGGATATGTGTTAGGACATAACTTGATAATCCCCCAGCAACTCCAAGATCACATCAAAGTTTGAACAATAATTATTGCACGTGGTTAGTATGATCTGTTTGTTTTGATAAAACTATGAGACTCAAGGAAACCACGTGAAATGTGAGAAAATGGAAAGACTGTTGCGAGGAAGAGTATTTTTTAGTGACAAAATTGCCAAGATGAGGACTAGCTTTGGTCAATTTCATTTATAGGAAATGTAGATTTGGATGGTTTCATTATCCATTGAAGTTTTTCCAGGGATGGTTTCTGAACCAAAGAGGAAATTACCATGTCAAACTTGTCAACTTCACAAACTGTTCAGGTTTGGTGGCAGCCCATGGGACAAGAAGGGCGTTAACGCAGGAGTCTCTCTCCCAAAACACTGAACAGTGCACATGACTTTCTCTCTCACAAAGCTCTCAGTGGCTTTCCACTGCCTACCTACTACATGGGTACAAATGTCTTCTCTTGCACCCAAGTTCTCCGTGACCTGGGTCTTTTGGGGAACCTTCCTTGCCCCTTCTCCATTACATCTTTGCACAGCTCCCATCTGACAATACCCTGTCTCCTGCTAGACTCCTCAGACTGATGGGCTGAGATAAGTTTTGGGGAAGGGAACCTCATCCTTAGTATGCTGGAGAAGGAGGCCTGAAAGCCACAGTGGATGCCATTAGGAGTAGGGTACAAGGGACCAGGTCTAAATCAAATTATAGCACCAAGCACTGGATGGTCTCTGGGGAGGGACCAGGTGTAAGGACCCAGAGAGTGTGGAAAAGACGTGGGTCTAGGCTCCAAGACAATTTCCTGAAGAGAAGTGGGAAGATGTGGGGCATTTGTGGACGTGCTCTTGGCAGTCTACTAGAACTTTTAAATTGTTGTATTTTCATATCAACAAAAATCAAAGTCTATATAACATAAGCATAAACTAGATCATTGAGATGAGTATCCCATAACTCAGTGTGGCCAGGATTTCAGAGCTGGCAATGGCATCTGAGTATGCATTCACCTTTGTGCTAACCAAAGGCCAAAGAGACCCAGTGCTGGTTGGGAAAACAAATGTTTAATAGTTTGAATATGGTGAGAGCCCCAAGTTCTTGCCTGTGGCGCCCAGTGAGTGCCACGTTGGCTTGAGAACTACACTTCTTCAGCAGGTAGACAGACTGTGTCCATCCCATCTTTGAAAAGACCAACCTCACTCAGTAAGAGAAGTTGGTAACGGGCAATAACAATTTCTTCTAGTCTCAATTCCAGCCATAAATGGATTGAATACCCACTAAATTAATATCTTATTAATGTAACAAATTTAATGTTTTCTTCAAAAGAACTACACAGGTTAGCAGAGCCACCAAGGGACACTCCATTAAAATGAGTGATGGAGGACAGCTCACTGAGCAAACAGAGTAGTTAAAAAATTCTGAGTATGCCAGGCCAGCAAAACCTTAAAATTGTCCACGCCATCTGAGACTGCAAAATTATGTGATAAATCATCGTGCACACTGGAATCATTCAAGTCAAAATGACAAAATGGATAAAATACAGAATTGAATCCAAAACAATATCTGTTACTTAACTCACACCAAGTGAATGGGGGGATTCAGTTTCAGGGGGAAAACTTTGTCCGTCAAGTGAAAATACTACTATTAATTTGAATTGCACTGGTTTTTATAATTGTGAGCTGTTAATATTTGGATTTTATAGTTCTTTAAAAGCACTCAGAATTAGTGTAAACACCTTTTGGGACATCTGCATCCATTTACATAATATTATAATAAAAATATTTCAAGTCAAAGAAAAATACAGGTGTGAAGAACAAGGTAGCAGTTACAAATGTGCCTTGGAGTGCTGTAGACCTGGATTTGAATTCTGCCTCTTCCTCTAGCAAGTGACCTTTCCCTAAACCTCAGGTTGCCCATTTGTACAAGGGGGATTGTAATGGAGTCCATATCATAGGGTCATGGGTGGATTAAATGGTCCAATTATATTGCACTTGGCACATGTCAGTTTCACTGTAAAAAGAAAGTCCAATAAATGTGAGCTATTGTTTAAAGGCATTTCTAGCAAATCAGACAAAGTCCAGGGATTAGAAGTTTCAGCTTCCTTATCTGTAAGACTGGGCTTTCAGAAGGATCCCCGTTATATGGCTAATATGAAATATAAATATATACATGTGTACATATGGGTCATTTAGCAACAGACCTGAATTTAGAAAATGTTCCATAAATAGCTTTGTATTCTTTTGATCAAACAACTGCCATCGTGACCTCCTTGGTCTCTCTGTTTCACTCCTTCAGATTAAAATAGCACTTGGCTGTGCAGCACCAGGTAATGTCCACAATTCCACAAACTGGGTACATGAAAAGGGAGGGCTCAATGCAAGACTCAACTCAGCTACTATATATCTAATGCTTAAATGTCGGTGCTGTTATGAGGCTTTCCAAAAGGAGGTAAGGGAGTGAGATAATGAGAGAGAAGATAAGATCACACTGAGGCCAGCAGAAAATGAAAGACCAAAGATGAAAGGCAATGAATGGGGTAAGAATAGTCACCCACCACCATCCAGCACAAAAGGCCAATACCATTTATCAAGACGGACAAATATTGATCCCCAAATTCTACTCTATTTCAGAACCCTGTTACCCCTGCAGTCCCTGTAGCTTAAGGCACAGAGAGTGGTGCCAGTGGATGAATTAAATAGATGCCAGGAAAAAAAACAGTTAGAAATTCTAAGTCACAGCATTTTGAACTAGCACAATTTCCCTTTTAATTATGTAAAACTGAGTCTGGAGGGGCAGCTGGCCTAGAACTCAAGAGACTTTATGTCTCCCCTACCCTCATCCTGAAACTCTGATGTTGGCTTGTAGGGAATTCTGAGTCTTTTTCCAGATCTGACCCAAAAGAAATACAAGCATGGAGAGGCTTTCCAAAAGCACAGGTTGGAAAGGAGCAAGCAGAACCAACTCTGGGCAAATATAAACCACCATTGTCTACAAGAATCAGCAAAGGTTCAGCAAGAGGGGGAAATGGGTTAGAACCAGGATCTCTCAATCAGACACCCATCATTTCCTGGTGTCACAATTCCTACAGGACTCCAAGGGAATTCCACTTGAGCCCTAAGGCTATCTAACACTGTGGCTTCACCAGGAGCACCCAGCCCAGGCAAAGCGTTTCCGTGCTCCACAGATTTCTGAGCTGGTTTCATTAGGATTGAGGTCATAGCTCTAAGAAACCCCAGAGGACCCACAGTCTGACTTCCGTTAGAGAATTACAAGAAGGCCAGGGAAATTATTTCAGAGAGAGTTCCACCCACCCACCCACCCACTATGGAGTTTGGCTGACTCCACAGAGAAAAGCTGGGATTGGAAACCACCTCCCAAGAAAGAACCTGGCAGAACATCAGCATCCCGCAACCAGCCGCAGTGCTCATTGCTTCCAAAGATCTTGACGCTGGATGGTGGGGCATGTTCACACAAAGGAAACACTTCTTCAGGGCGTATCGTCAACCAGTTGGGCTCTATCCACCATTCCACTCCAAATGTTTGCTAAGTCTTGCAAGTTCTTGCACTGGCAATTGGAAGGTGGTTCCCAAAGAGCTTTTCTCTACAGTGGTCATTTTAAAACTCAATAGGGAAGGAAGCTTGAGCGACTTCGAAGGAAGGCCCCTCTTCACACAGCCACTCATACCATCCCAGGGGCAAACACTATCACCTAGATCACATTTCAGATAGAAACTGGCACCGTCCTGTCACCAAAGAATTTAACTTTATGGCAGAAGAGTTAGTGACAGCAAGACCAGGCCAACAACTACGCTAAGATAATTGGAAACTTCATGATTTACCATTGAAAAATAAATAGGCAACGTCTATAGATGTTTTTGTAGAATGCAAGGGTTAATACATAGGGAAGGGAAAGGGACAGCTCTTTTGAATATATGTAATATACACTAAATCTTGAAAACGGTGACCAGTATTCTTTTTCATCAGTATGTTTCCTCAGCAGTGAACGAAGCATTCTGGGTATGATGGCTTCTCAAGTGCTGGTATCAGACAGAAGACCCAAGTATGATTTGTCCAGAGGTATTTTCTCTTTAAATTTTTGATGCCCTCTTCCTGCCATCCCATTTTAGTTTCATTGGCTGCTCAAGCACATACCATGCAATGGGTTGCTCAACCTATCAGAATTTAATGGCTTATGGTTCTGAGGATAAGAAAAGTCCAAATCAAGGCCTCATCCATTTCCTTCCAAGGACTGGTATTCTGGGGCTGGCTGCTGCTGTGCCTTGGTCCTGGGCTCCCCTATTACATAGCAATGCACACAGCAGCCTCTCCTGGCCTCTCCCTTCTCTTCCAGGTTCTGCTGACCTTCAGATTTTTGCTTCTGTTGCTCTCTCTCTTTGAATGAACTCCTTTATCTTATAAAGGAATATAGTAATAGGATTAAGACCCATCCTGATTGAGTTTGGCCACACTTTAGCTGAAGTAACCTCATCAAAAGGTCCTACACCCAATGGGTTCACACCCACAGGAACAGATTAAGTTTAAGAATATATTGTTCTGGGGTACATGGCTCCAAACCCTTGCACTCCCCACCCCACAGAAGTGGTTAAGATTTTTCAAATGTAGTACAGGAAGCTCTGAGTGAATGCTACAGGAGAGATAATTTATTAAGCCATCCAGTGGAGAAATAACTGCAAAGCAGATTCCTGCCCACTGTCTCCATCCCCCATCCCCGACCACCATGGGTATCCTGTGCTACCCTAAGCTAGCAGCCACCCCCAATCTAAAAGTTCGTCTTTTGCTAAGATTTCCAGGCTTGCTGTGCCCTGGAGTCTCCTGTCTTCTTGAAGGAGGAAGGGATTGGTCATCTCAATACTGGATTTCACAGGGACAGAAGCGAGCATGCAAACACACCAACACCCACTGACAGCTCTTTAGAAATTCATCGTTAATGAATAGCTATCATTTCATCCCATCCTCCATTGCACCATATTTCACAGGTGAGCAAACAGCCAATTTAGAGTAGTCACATGCCTTGTCTGAGATCACAACTGGTAGGTGGTAGGGTCAGGGCTTATATCCCAAAGCTGGGCTCATTCCCCACACCAGAGCTTTCCAACTGCTCACAGATGGATTGTGTGTGCATGTGCATGGATGGGGAAAAGGGTGCCAAGTCTTCATACACTGCCTCACAGCATAAGCAGGATAACAAAACTGTTCTAACAAAACTTTTCTAACAGAAGAACAAAACTGTTCTAACTCAACTGAACTAAAGAGTTTATATCCCACTTACTGTGCTATGGGAATTCACTGTTTTTGGTGACTTATAAGCAAAATGGTCCTTGTGGACCTGTCTTCCAATCCAATTTTTTTCACCCAATTACCACTATTAGGAAGTAAGTTTTTTTCCATAACGCTTGATATAAGGACAAGTCAGTCTTCTTCTGAGGCGTAAATAAATGAAAACCTATGCTGGAGGGCAACTTTAGATTGTACATATGTTACTAGAATATTTTTTAAAAACTTATGCTTGAAATAATTAATATTATCTTTATCACTAAATTGAACTGGAGTTGTTTCTGCCATCATCGACCTCTGATTTACCAGGTAATCACGGCTACATCCAAAGGGCATCTTTCAATCTTTGTCCTGCCTCTTTTCACATAGTAGTCCCATCATGCTTTTCACCGGCCCTCCTCTCTCAGCTTCCTGGCTGTCAGCCTAGTCTATCTCCCATTTACCACTCAGCCTATTCCTTCCAGTCTCCCTCAACTGATTCTTCTACCTCCACCCTTTTGTTTTTCCCATGCTACACAATCCCTGGGTGATCTCAGCTCATGCTGAGGCTTTAACTCCTGCCTTTAAGCTGAGGACACACAACTCTCGCTGAACTCCTGAATAGCAAATCACCTACTAAAGAAGTCCACTCAAATGCCCACCACCAAGGCACCATGTCTGGAACAGAAGTCTCCATCCTCACTGCCAAAGCCACCAGAGGAGGGATATGTTCTACACCATCAAATGCTTTAGGATTTGGTACTGGACCACCTGGACCAAATTCATTGCCCTGCCATTTGGGGAAAAAGTTCCAACATGGGTCCAGGTACCTGGGCTGACAACTCAGCCCTCCCTCTTCTTTACCACTCCCTTATTCAGCCCACCTTCCCCTTGGCCCCACCCTTCATTCAGGCCCTTCTCCTGCCTCGTTTAGATTGCCATATTGGCCTCTTTCTGATTTCTAGGCCTTTGTCCTTGGCTTCTTCTTCATCAGCTGCAACCTGAGTGATCTTTCCAAGACAGGCATATGAAGGTCTTCCTTTCTTACTCGAGACCCTTCAGTAGTCAAAAATCTAAATCCCTTAGCATGGAGGACAGAATCTTTGCAAGTTGTCCTGGCCTCTTTCCCAATTTAGACTCTGAACTCCATAAATGCCTCCAGATCCAGAATGTCCAAGGCTCCTTTAGCCATCAAAGATTCACACAGTTCCTCTTGCTGACCACCCACTGCCAACAGCTCTCACCAACTGTTCCTTATTCTGTAGAAGTTCTGTCTGCCTTGGTGTCATCAGCACCGATACCACCCAGCATTCAGTGAGCACATAGGGCATGGGGTAAATAAGCAGGGGGTAAAGCACCTAGGTTACCTCAAGTGTTTGCTGAGTGAACAACTGAAGGAAAGCAGTCTTGAGTGTGCACTCGAACCACCAAAAAGCAAAATGCAAACTCTCTGAAGCCGAATGTATCTGGCATGACATGCTGATCTGAGTTACGCAGCCGCTAACAGCAAAGCTTCCGAGCTCTGCAACACCTGAGTTACATTTCTCACTGCTTCCGCCATCAAAATTATGGTCCCTAAATTAATAGTGAGTTTCGGCAAACCAGTAATGATTTTACTTTCCAGCTAGCTACACATGGATGTTTCGAAGAAACTTGCTGCCCTTTGCTTGCTTTGAAGGTGACTGCTTTGCTTCCTCTTTTCTTGTGATTGTTTCAAGGGCGAAAAACAAAACGAAGTCAGTTCAATACAGCTTTCTTACATGTCTGGAAACCTCTCCTCTCGTCAGCAGAACTTTTAGCTTTATGTTCAATCCTGGTTTTCCAGGTGGGAAAGAAAGTCCAGTGGAGTGTAACATGATTCCTGGAATTGACCTGAGTCCAACAGGCAGGAAAGGAGATTAGAAAGTGAGCAAGAAAGTTTTTTCCAGAAGGGGTCAGGAAGGCGGAGGTTGTTGACATGACGGAAGGGTCTAGACTACGGGCAGAGGGAGGCTGTTAACCATTCATGTCTCCCTCTCATGCATCTCTTCCAGACAACCTCTTAGAAACCTGGCTGATGGCCTCCTAGAAGAGTTAGGACAAACGTGTAACAACTGTGGTTATTAAAGTGGACCTTCACAAGGGGTCAAATATGGGGGCCAGACATTCCTGGTTTTACCTCTCTCAGCCCAAAATATTGAACATTTGACAGAGACTAAAGGTTGAGCTTAGAACCAAAGAGCCATAGACCTCTGAAGCCGGAGGATGGCAGAGTCCAGTGGTTTTCAATTTGATGTTACTTTCTGCTCCATCTTCCCTGTGCATGGTTATGAGACGAGATCCCATGACCCTCCTCGGGCATTCATTTGAAAACCTATCCCCCTGATTTTATGGGAAGGAAGACAGAAACCCAGTGCCATCAAGCAATTAGTCACTGTCACAGAGTTAGTTCTCTGCAGAGCTCACTCTGCAGCTGGCTGCCAGCTCTCTTTCTACTTCCCCTTACAGTGTGGTGAAGGGTTTTGTTTCAAGTCGAGCACACAGGCACCACTAAAATTCCAGTCTGGGAAAAACCTACTCGGTAAGTATCTGCACAGCCTTAATAAGATCACTCTCTGTGTGGGAAAGTCATCAAAATATTCCAAAAATATCTTTAAAAATTTGCTGTTTTCCCTTCTGATCTTGAGACAGACCCATTTTGCCAAATTCAAAATGCCCAAAGTAGTACTCACTTTGAAGCCAAACTGTATGCTTAGGAAACGTGCACATGCTTTCTTGGCTGACTTCAGAGGGTCATGCCATCTTCTGGGAAGAAGACTGGGTTTTATGAGCATCGATGGCGTGACCCAGTCATTTATGTTCTCTCTGCCCTTTTGTTCCATTTTTTTTTTTAACATGCAGCAGACACAGATATCTTTACACACCTTACAGGCATACAGGCCTTGGCATTTTCTTTGGAGAAAAAACTATCAAATCACATTTGGCTAATGCATAAAATAGGGTTATACAGAGGGAGGTATGAATCACATTTATTTGAAGGGCTGCTACAACTTTGAGAAAAATCACTCCTCTGTGGCAACTTTGGATCTGTGCCAGATGATTTGTCTCTCCAGTCATGTAGACCAGAGAGCAGCATGGCCATAGCTGGAACCGAACCATTCCCTGCTTCTTGGGGATAGGATTTGCTAACTAGGAGTTTTTGTTCTCACTCAAAGTTCCATGGGTATGCTTCAAAGTTAGGATTCCTTGGGTTTCATAATAGAGGGAAGAAGGGGTGGGAAAGGACAAATCCCCTGTACTTCTTTTTCGCTTATAAAAGTACTTCATAGGGTGGGCCATGGTGGCTCAGCAGGCAGAGTTCTCGCCTGCCATACCAGAGACCTGGGTTCAATTCCCGGTGCCTGGTCGTGCAAAAAAAAAAAAAAAGGTACTCCTTAATGCTCCTTAATGAAAATCTTCAGAAGTTGATTGTGGTGATGATACAACTATGTGATGATACTGTGAGCCACTGACTGTATACTTTGGATACATTGTATGTTGTGTGAATATAGCTCAATAAAATTGCATTTAAGAAGAAAAGCATTTAAAAATATACACCTGCTGGATAAATCATGCTTTTTCCAGGAGAAGAGAAGCATCCATGGACAGATCTCATTCTGCTCTGATTTCCTACCCATGTCAGTTTGAACCTATGCAAAAACCAAAATTCTTTTGACGCTTTTAAAAACTAAGTAACTAAAATGAAATCATTTGTCAGAGGACTTTGGTAAACTTTGACACATTTCCTTGGTGGGGGAAAAGCCCTGTCAGTGGAGCCACAACACCAGAAGAACAGGCTTTTCATGCAGAAGGATGCTGCTATTGGAAAATAGTACACAGGTCAAGAAGCAGAGAAGGAGAAGAGATGGGAGAGAGAAGGAGACTGATAGACTTTAATGACCAAGCACATACCTAGTTGAAAAACAATAAAGATTTGCTCTGCAGAAGAAGTCAACCACTAAAGAGTTGAAGGTCCCTCTACTTGAGAGAGATATCTTGGTTTTAGTCATTCCACACTGGACACCATATTACATGGAACCATTTGGCTTGGCTGATTCTTTTTTTTTTTTTTTTTTTTAACATACAGTGTAGCGTTGGTGTTTAACAATCCTGTTGACCAAATTACATTTCAAAGTATATTCCTTCATGAAATCAAATTAGAGAAGTATATGGAATAGTGAGGGAGGAAAAGGCCATGATGCACCAGCACATTAGAGATTACTCAGCCTCTTCAGTGTGTGTCTAAGACCATTAGCACCAGGTAAAAGAGAGAACACCCCACCCAGAGCAGACTCAAGATTTTTTTCTCTATTTAGTTTGGTCAAGACTTGGCCTTCTAATTTTCCAAAGGACTCAGTAATTTAGTCAGCTGTGAGTTTTCTGGTCACTCCTTGATTATATGTAAAATTCGTCCAATTATTTAGGTTGTGTGTGTTCAAGCAGGGTTATGAGAATGAAACATGAAGTTTTGAGGGAATTTGTCATGAAAATATTTCATTGTTAGGTAAAGAAAGAAAAGAAAGGAAATGGAGGAAAGGAAGGAAGGAACAGAAGAAAAGGAAGAAAGGAAGGGAGGGAGGAAAGAAGGAAGGAAAGGAGGAAGGAAGGAAGAAGTTGGGTTATTCGATCACAGTGTAACTAAGCTGTAGCCTCTCTGCTAGAAAAATGAACTGTTCATTATTTCAAAGTAGGTGGGAACAAGTTATTGGAGGAGTGGGGGAGATAAAGATCAAATGAGGAAAGATACTAAAAAATTTATATTAAAAAATTTCCCTCCTACAGGATTTAGGCTATCAAACCAAATCAGTTGAAAAAGCAGTAGAATGGTTTCTCATTCATTTCTCTTAAGCAAGGACAGACATATATGTAATAAAATGCTGGATCACTCTGGCTGTACTATTATAAATCCTAGTTGCAAAAAAAGAGTTCCTCCCACGACAAATCGCATCTGCCTATGTTGCAAGGAGACAATTTCTTTAGTTTTTGAGGAGACTTTATTTCATAAGCAAGTAAGGTGATCTGTTGCTTCTTTTCTTGGTGTAGGGTTCCCTGCCCCTTGCCTAGTTAAGTGGAGCTTTTCTGCCTTTGTTATTGTTTTGTTTTGTTTGTCCAGAGGTTAAGGGATAAAATTAAGCCATTAATGTAGCCCAAGTATCTGACTTCCAGAGTCTGGCACAATGAACCCCTATGACCCTACATAAACCCATCCAGCTCCATTTGTTTTCCCAGGCTCTTGCCAACCTGCTCTCTGCTCTAATGTGAAAGAGTCTGGAGAGATGCCAGTATTCTCTATTTTATGTCCTAATTACACAACTGTGTCTCATTTGGTGACCTGAAGGAAATAAAAGTTTAAAGGGGTGAATAGCCCGAAGGTAGCTTAGAAAAGTTCCAAAGCAGGAAAAAAAAAAAAAAAGAAACAAGACCAAACATTAAGCAGTCTTGAAAATAAAGCAAAAAACTTTCACAAATCAGCAGCATTTCTCAAGAGTCAACCCTCATGGTAAGCTACGCCACAAATTAAACCCACAAAAATCGTTATTTTCCTTCTCACGCTGTCAAGCACCTACATTGAGCAAGGACATTAATTTGAAAAGTTATAGTCTCTCTGCCATTAATGACCAGGAGCCCCTTTTAGCTTATCAGCAGTCTGTCTTCTCCCCAGATCATTATCTATGCAGAGAGATGGGCCACCTCCCCCATCCCAAGACACCCAACCCCACCTGCTCATGACAATTACATTTCCTTTCTTTTCTTCTTTCCAGCCAAGCTTAGCCCTTATGTCACTTCTCAATCAAACCTCCGTAATTTACATGGTTTAAATGTTATTGGATGAATTCTATGTAATAATTCACATCCTTGATATTTGGGAGTTTTCATAACAGCAGTATATGCCATGATGTCTCACTTAGAGTCCCAATCTAAGAAAACACGAACATTTATTCATGCCCTGTTCCCTGCTTTATTTCAGAAAAAATTTAAAGCTGTTTACACAAATACATCCAATAGAAGAACAGAAATAATGGACATATAAAAATGGGACAAAGGAGAAATGAAAATAAGAAAGTTAAGATGAAACTAGGAGAGAGATCAAAACTCAGAGTTCATGTTCTCAAGTCCACAAACATGCCAGATTAGATTCTAAGTTTTCTAAGCTTCCTAACAGTCAAATGAAAGAAAGAGAACTCAGTTACATCAGTGGTTGAAAAATTATGGCCTGCTAGCTAAATCCAGCCTGACATCTGTTTGCTTGGTTTTTCCTTTTTTTTGCATGGGCAGGCACCAGGAATCAAACCTCGGTCTCTGGCATGGTAGGCGAGAACTCTGCCTGCTGAGCCACCGTGGCCCGCCCCTGACATCTGTTTTTGTAAATAAAGTTTTATTGGAATGTAGCCATACCTGTTCATTTACATAATATCTATGGCTGCCTTCCTGCTACCATGCAGAGTTGAATAGTTGAGACAGAAACCACGTGGCTTGCAAAGCCTAAAGTATTTACTCTTTGGCCCTTTGCAGAAAATTTTCAGGGCCCTGAGTTACAGGATTCTGTGTCTGTAAGATAAAAGCAAAGTTCTTCAGATAAGCACACTCTTTTTATGGTCCTGAAATGGAAGAGAACTTTCTAAAACAAAGTTCTCCATGCAATCTAGTGAAAAACCATCCCTTAGTATCATTTTTTTTTTAGCAGTAAATACAGTGCTATGTTTCATAGGGTCAATAGCATGATATCAAAACACAAGTCAGTGAAAACAACATTATATGAGGCTAAAATGATGCAGTTCTGGTTAAATTCTCTCCCAGTCTAGTTAACTCAGGGATAGATTCTGGAGATGGCAAATACCAGCTGTAGGTGCTTCCATCTCCTATTCCCTTTCCCCATCATGGCATATCTGACTTATTAATCAGGGTATACTTGCCCACTAAGTCCTGACACATCCTTAGAAGTCTTCTCTGGCAGCCTCAACCAATCATTAGGAGTGGACTTGCAAGATAAAACCAACATTCCACCTCTGCGCTAAGGCAATTTTCCATCAACAGTCTCCCGACTGAGTGTGATAAGCACTGGGGGTGGTGGGACTGAAATTGTACCCTCTGTGAAGGCCCTAAAGCGTTGGTATTCTGTTTTGTCCAAGTGCAGAGCTGACTTTTCAATGGCCATCAGCTTGGAGGCACCCTGGGTTAGCACTCTGCTGAGAACACCAAGGAGCTTCCCCAGGGCTGGCGCTGGAAGAGAGGATCTACCATATCTGCAGATATTATGGGGGTCAAGAGAGCATCCCAGTGCAGGGTCAGGGGTTTCCTTAAGGACAGTCGAAAGCCTGCTCATCTGCACAGACCCCAATGGGTGGGTGGACTTTGGAGGTCCATGTCTGTGCTGGTTTGAAACTGTTGTGGACCCCAGAAAAGATATGTTCTTCAATAATGATTTAATATTGCAGGGTGGAAACCTTGATTGCATTGCTTCCATGGAGATGTGACACACCTAGTTGTGGGTGGGACCTTTTGATTAGATGGAGATGTGACTCTGCCCATTCTTGATTAGTTTACTGGAGTCCTTTAAAATGGGGAACATTTCGGCAAAAGCTTCAGAGCCAATACAAGGCCCAGATGTTCAGAGATGCAGAAAGAAAACACTCCCAGAGAAGCTGTTTGAAACCAGAAGCCAGAGGACCAGCAAATGCCAGCCACATGCCTTCCCAGCTGTCAGACTTGTTCTAGACCCATCCACCTTTCTTGAGTCAAGGTATCTTCACCTGTATGCCTTAGTTTGGACATTTTTATGGCCTTGAACTGTAAACTTGCAACTTAATAAATTCCCTTTTTAAAAGCCATTCAATTTCTGATATATTGCATTCCAGCAGCTTTAACAAACTAAAGCAATGCCACAGAGACTAGCATAGCCCCTTCGTCTGGAGCAGTCATCAAGTCCAATATCCACATTATGTGTTCAAAGAGACAACCCCCCCATGCGTCACTAAGACCCACTAACAATGAGCATAAAGAACCCTACCCCCAGGGACAAGAATTCCAAAATAAATGCAAATAATCTGGAAATGGTGCTTTCTAAGAAAGTACAGTTCAGTTACTGCAGAAGGAAACCAAAAATGCCATTCTACATTTTAGAAGACCATATCTGCAGCCTTTCTGTATGGCTGTTTTCTCTATAAAACTGTGTCATAAATTGATTATATTTCTATTCCCTACAGCACAAAACAAAAATCCTGGTTATTTAAAATTATTATCAAGTCTTTATTATGTCAACTGAAAAGAACTACCCTTATTTCGCCCCAGTGGAAATTGCTATTTAATCTATAACTCACTCTTATCAGTATCATCAAAGAATGAAAAAGAGACCAAACATATTATACATTATCTGACATTTTTCCCAACAGACTTTCTACAGGGTGATTAAAAAGTATAAAATGAGTACATAAGTAAAACATCCAGGATCAAGATGCTCCTTCTCCTTCTGGGTTATGGGTTTGTGGTTGTGCTGTAGAACCAACTTATTTCAGGAAGAAATTTATTTCAACTATAAATAAGTGAAACTGAAGCATAGGACATCAGGAGTTAATGTGGCCAGAAAATGACAGATCAAAGGACAGAAGTTTTCTTTGTCCTAAAAAAAAGAAAATCCTATCATGTCTTGTCATTTGTTTTTCTAGTACCAGTGCTCAGGGTTCAAGTCCAGACCACCTAAGTGAAATCCGGACTTTACATGGCCTTAGAGAAAAAAAAAAAAAGAAGAAAATCTTTAAGAGTCAATCAAAATGTTAAGACCAGACCACAAAGTAACAAACATCTGGGAAGCTCTGGAAAACCAAAGTACGGGGGGATGCTCAATTACGCATGGGACTCAGAACTGTACGGATGATGCTCAATTACGCATGGGACTCAGAACTGTATGGATGGTTAACGCAGAAAATTCAGGAGAAAAACAAAAGCTCTCCCTATCAGCTGCGAGTGGATCCCCATCTCAGGAAGCAATTGTGCAACTCCTGTGACCTTTGCTACAAGCCACACCCAAGCCCGGACGCCAGAACAGGGTAAGTCCTGAATGACGCCGCCTGAGAAAACTTTTTCACAACAGCAGAAGCCACCCAAGTGTGTGTTTCCAAAAGCCTGCCTCCCCGAACCACCAGGATGCGTAGCACCGTTCCCCAAACGCTGCAGGCAAAAATACTTTGGGTGATTTCTTCCAGACGAGTTCCGAAGGTTCCTACTTACGTAATGCATACAAGGTGAGAATTATTCCAGCCAGGCAAAACCCTTCGAAGAACCTGAGCGTGCTGAACATCGTCACATTCACCGACAGCGCCACCGTCAATCCGAAAATCAGAATGAAGATGATGGAAAACAGTAGCACAGGCCGCCGGCCGACCCTGCATACAGAGAGGGGGAAAAATTCAGAATCATCATTAAACAGCAGGACGCTAGATGCTGAAACCCAGTATCCAGCAGGCGCTCAATGTATGTTTAATGAGCACTAGACTAAATTTTTCATATCATCTAGATGTACTTGGGTAGGTCCTAGACTACTAAGAGTAGAGAGGACCTCAGGAAGAAATTTAGTCTATGCCCTTCCTTCTGCTGATAACCATTTTACTTGTTGGTTTGTGTTTCCTATTTTGTAAATTGCATCTGAGTTTGTACAAGGGTTATTTGAGACAAGAGTAAAAAAATCGATAGCAGCTCCCAAACATAAAGGCCTAACATACTCCACATAAAAGCTCTTGAGAAGGAGGGCGCAAGGGTAGTTCAGTGGTGGAATTCTCGCCTGCCATGCGGGAGACATGGGTTCGACTCCTGGTCCATGCACTTTCCAAAAAACAAACAAGAAAACTAACCAACCAAACAAAAATTAAACAAATGGTGCTGTAATAACAGGATACTCATATGGATACCCGGCCATACTGTATACAAAATAAAAAAGCTCTAGAGAAACAACTGACTTTGGGGCTTGACTTGAGAGCCAACATAGGCACTGGGTTGTCGCTGATGTCGGGTACCTGAGCCCACACACATCCTATCAGAGCTGAATTGGGAACCCAGCACTCTGTTGATGTGTTTCAATGACAACAGGGCAGCACGCCATCCATCCTTAAGGGATCTTAACCCAAGCAGATTTGGTGTGGACTTGAAAGTAAACTAGCAGTGAAGGGATAAGAAGTTAGCACAGTGTTTGGGGAGGAACAGCACACGCGACGTTTACAGGTGCCAAAGTTGGTGACCGTGAGCACCAGGGGCTGATGTGCTTCTGGCTGTGGTTGGGTGGACAGTAAAGTGGCCCATGGAATGGCACCATCGCTACTTCTCCATCCCTCCAAAGCTAGGCGTCCATCTGTTCTTCATCAACACATTCAAACAAGAACCACCACACAACCCTCCATCAAACAAGATAGCTGAGGCTGAATGAATATAACACAACCAGCCTGGACTTAGAAATCAACAGAGACATTGGAACAGCAGAATCTATATGAAAGGGGGAGAGGGGGGAAGAAATCCAGGGCTGGCATCCCAAACACCACCTGGGGTGAGCGAATGGCTTGAATTATCTTAGATTTATTTCTGAAATGGCATCTACATAACATTAAAATGCCTAGGAAAGGCAAATTATCTATCTATCTATCTATCTACCTATCTATCTATCTATCTATCTATCTATCTATCATCTATCTATCTATCTATCTATCTATCTTATATATATATTAAGTACATTAGTAATTGCCTAGGGCTGGACACAAGGCTTCTTTGCAGGATGAAGGAAATGTCTTAAAATGAGAATGTGGTGATGGCTGTACAACTATTTTAAAGACATTAAAGACAGTAAAATCATTGACTTGTGCACTTAAAGTGGGTAAATTTAATGGTATGTAGATTATCCCTCAATAAAGCTGTCTAAAAAGAAAAAAAAAAGAAAGCAATACCGAATAAGAATGTTAATTT
>PVIY010018806.1:0-46900 GCA_004026745.1 Myrmecophaga tridactyla | reverse complement strand
CTTAAAATTTTAAAAAGAGGGATTCAACAGCAGATTGGAGCTGGTAGAAGAAAGAATCAGTGACTTTGAAGATAACACAATTGAAATCATCCAGTCTGAGGAGCTTAGAAAGAAGAAGGGATGAAGAAAAATGAACAGTCTGAGGAAGCTGTGGGACACCATCAAGCATAGCAATATACACATTGTGGGATGCTCATACTAGTAGAAAGAGACAAAGGGGGAGAGAGAATTTTAAGAGAAATGGCTGGAAACTTCCAAAATCTAACAAAAGATATGACTGTACACGTCCAAGATGATCAATGAACTCCGAACAGGAAAAACCCAAGTTGACCCATACCATGGCCTATACTAAACTGCCAAATACCAAAGATAATGAGAAAATTCTGAAAGTCGCTAGAGAGAAGCAACATGTCACATTCCAAGGGGTCTCAGAAGTGAATTGTAATCAGAATCCATGGAGGCAAGAGGGAAGTGGGAAGACATATTTAAAGTCCTGAAAGCAAGAAATTGTAAACCAAGAATTCTGTATCTGGCAAAACTGTCCTTCAAAAATGAGGGAGAAATTGGGGGTGCAAGGGTAGTTCGGCGGTAGAATTCTTGCCTGCCATTTGGTGACACAGGTTTGATTCCTGGCTGGTGTACTTTCACCCTCCCCGCCCCCCTCCTCCAAAAAAAATCAACAAATGGTGCTGCAATAATGGGATACTCACATGGAAAAAGAATGAAATGTGACCGCCACTATATAGCACACACACACAAATAGGGAAAAATTAAGATATTTCCAGATAATAACTGAAGGAGTTTGTCACCACTAGATTGGCCTTATAGAAGATGCTAAAGAGAGTTCTGTAGGTTGAAAGGAAAGCACATTAGCAAATTCATTGAAGCTGCATGAAGAAATAAAGATCTCTAGTCAGGGTAACTGAATTTAAAGAATAGCCCTAGGCAAATTGTAAAAGACTCCCTGATCCTTTTCCCATGTGCCTCTTGTCTTTGTCTTGCACATGTGGCTCTAGGAATTCCTCCATTTACCCAAATACAAATGTCCCCTCTTCCCGAGGAAAATTTCCTTACATTTGGGGCATTGCACTGTATATCCTACAGCTACAAGTCCCTTGCCCCAGTAGCATGGCTTGCCAACTCTCCCACAGCATCCCTTAGTAAACTCTGTGAGCCACCTTACATATATAGGGCCAATTAGGGTAGCATATCCTGCAGGCCGCTTAAGAACCACATACCAGCTCCCACTATATACACAAGGGTTATTCTGCTCCCTCTATACCAGGACCAGAGATTTGCACAGGATCATGGGCCAGCTCAGCTTAGCACCTGGATGGTGAGGGGTGAAGGAGGGGCCACCCAGGGCACCATGAAATCATACTCCCTTTAAGTAGCCTCTTTCTTGATTTGGTGCTTGCCCTGTTACTGCAATCCTTTAGCTGTTTTGTGGAGCTTTTAGCAAGATGGTTCTGCCAGTTCTTGCTAGTTTTTCAACACTTCTATTGTGAGATGGGACCCTAAAGCATCTCATTCTGCTTTCTTGAGCAGGTTGGACTATGCTCTTTATTTTTATTAAAATACACTCTGTAGGTGAAGTTGTGGATATTAGTTGTGGAAGAATTTAACTGTTGAAATGGTGGAAGACTAGCAGAGTCACAGAGAGCAACTGAAGAAACTAGGGTGCCTGAGGCCACCTTTTCCTTAAGCCCATCAATGTTTTGTGGTCTGTGTGCCCATTTCTGTTTTCCATTCAGTAGCTATACATTTATCGCTTGATAAATTGGCCCTGCTCAGGGCCAAGTTCAGGGTAGAATCACACAGTGGCATTACAGCTCATTGAGGCCAAACAGGAAGGTACCTCATGCACAGAAGAAGTATCTACTAACTTTACCCAGTAGCATGAGGGAAAGTCAGCTTTTGAAGGAGAAGTGGCCATGAGTCCATCCAGGAGAACAAAAGAGAGAAAAAGGAAGGGTGTTCCAGGCAAAGAAAATGGCAGGCCAAATGTACGTGACAGAGCAAGAGTGGTTTGGAAATGAGGAATAAGTTAGTATATGCAGCATAGGAGTGGAAGTAGTGAGAGATAAAGTGGAGAGTATGTCAGAAGGCAGACTGAAGGGCCCGGTGGGCATTGCTGAGAAGATGGGCTCTTATTCATTGACCATGAGGAACCTTGGAAGACCTTTAGGTAAAGAAGCAAATTGTTCTGAAATTTAGAAATAGGGGCAAGGATGAAGGTGGATTGAAGAGGTGAAAACCTAGAGCTAATGTCTCAGACCAGGGTTCTGAAGAGCAGAGCCTGAGGCGAAGGCTAAAATATTAATATTTCATTGAGGGGAGGATGCTACAAGCCCAGAGCAGTAAGAGGGAAGGAAAAATGGAGGTGAGGCAAGGTTGGATGCAAGACAATGTGATGGAGCTTCACAGGGAGCCCCACAGACACTGCAGTTGCCTAGTTATGTGTCCATTGGACACTCGGTACAACCCTGAAGGTTTGCGCAGAAGAGTGGGACCTCGACATAGTCCCAGGGAGAGAGAAGCTGGGAGGTTTATTTGCCCAACTCCCTCCATTTTCTGTTTCTTATTGGCCTTGGTTCACCTACTAGGGAGCTAACGCTCCTTTGCTTTCAGGTTGCTTTTCAGGAAGGGGGGCTCCCCAGCTATATCCCCTGGTGTTCATTTCTTCCCAGTCTGACTGTGGAGGGTGGTCTGGCTCATGTGAGCACTGATGACTGAGGAAGAGAGAGAACAGGCAGGCAGGGCAAGCTGAGAAGTCACATAAGGTTTGTGTCATCCTTCAGACAGGGAGCTCAGCTAAGAGATGATGACATTCTTTCAAGCAGGAGGTGACAGATGCCAGAGTGAAAAGAGGAAGGCTGTAGCAGAGGAAGATTTATAGGGCCTTCATTCAGTAGAGTTGACAAATCCAGCTTCAACCCTTCAAGGGGTTATGCAGCAGTGGTAGTTATTGGAGGGTTTCTATGGCTAGCTTTGGTCAAAGCAGACTATATGGCTTTTTGTTTCTTGTTTAAAAAAAAAAAAAAAGCCAAAATTCACCATGCGTATTAGTTAAGCTATGAACTAGACCAATTTTCTGCATGGGGTGAGGAGGCTCAGGTGAAAACTACAAGTTTAATAAATGATTAAAAGGTCTGTGGTAAGGGGTGCATGGGTGGTTCAGTGATAGAATGCTCAACCACCATGGGGAAGAGCAGGGCTCGATTCCTGGCCCATGCAACCCCTCCCCCGTAAAAAAAAAATTCCATGGTAGTCAAAGAATTAGATCCCAAGGATACTTTTTAGGACTCTTATTATTGTAAATGAAAGAAGCCCAGCTTTACTAGTTTGGGTCAAAGTAGGGATTGGCTGGCTCAGAACCCAGGCAAGAGCAGGGAAGCCCCTGGGCTCAGACATTATGGCACCAGCAAGACAGACCTGCTGGGATACTTGCCTTCTCACGTCTGGCCTCCTCTGGGTGAGGACTTCACTTTTCTCTCACTGGAGCCTGACCCCCTTCCTCGTAGCAGGACCCATGCTAGCTTCAGCAGCCTGGTTTTGCAGCTCACTGCCTGGATTCTGGAGAGGGATGGACTTTTGCATGTTCATTCAGCACTTCCTGGAGGAGGACTTCACTAGCCCTGTGCTCCCGCCTGGAGGAGTCAACTTTGGGTGGGCGCTGCAGAATTATTAAAAACGAAGACACAACAAAGGCAGGTGACAGGGTGCCTTGGGGGGTGAGAGAAAATATCATCCAGGACAAGGGACGTATGTGCATTTGATGTGGGGGTCAAGACATGGCTGGGGAGACAAGTATGTAGATGTACACCCCAACCCAAAGCTCAGACTGCTGCCATTTGCCAAAAAAATTCCTCAGACCACTAATACACCAGCAAAAGAGGAAGTCAGAGGAAGAGCTACTGGCTCGCCAGTTCTGCTCTCTCCCTCTCCCCCTGCTGCAGATTCACTGTAGTATTGCTTTAGATTGAATCATTTTCCTAAAGCTCCCGAGTCAAGCTTTAAATATCTTACTACCAGTTCTGCAAATGCACCTGCCTCCAGCTACAATCATAAAAGCCGAAGATACACTGAAAACTGCTTGTTGCTCTAGCGTGCCTCCGCCTTTTCCTTAGCAACCCCCCTTTCCTTTCCCATAAATGAGCTTAGGTAGATTTAAATTTTAATCAGTTTGATTGGTTGTTTTTAATGAGAATTTAAATTGAGCTGGAGACTGAAGGCATTATGGGGCAGCAAGTTGCTCAGCCGGGACATTTTGGAGGCATTTCCCAAGGCCCTGGGGGCGGGGGTGGGGGTGGCAGGCTGTGATATAATGCTGAGTGCAGGTTCCCTATGACTCCATTTTAAGAAATTTGTAGATGGTAGGGTTTTTGGAGTGGAGGATTTTCTTTGACATTGGTCTCTGAGTCAGAGGGGTAAGATTTCTAAGGGGCTGTCATGATTCAGTTCTTGGACCTGGGCTTGGATAAGGGAAGGGTAGTAGGAGGAAGTCCTCACTCCTGCACACCCCCTCCCCACTTTAGACCTTCCCTTGGGTTGGGGAAAGGCAGGCAGGGCCCTGCTTAATCTAAGAAACCTTAGCATCCTGCTTCTTAAACCCAAAAGGCAATAATGCACATTGAAGAGAGAAGGGGACCCTTTAAAGCCCTTGGTGACAAGAGTTGAGCCTTACAGTGTGGGAGCAGTGGTGCAAGCTTTGAAGCCAAACAGACTTGTCTATTTTACCGTGATTGTGTTTATTTACACTTTTTATTCTTTAACTATGAAATCTATCAATTATACAGAAGAGTTAGAAAATAAGACATCTATATACTCAACACCCAGATTTATGTGTTAATAGTTGGCCATAAAATATCACAATTATAGCTAAAAGCCCCATCCACTACCCTAAGTCCTCCCTCCTTCCTCTCAGATAGTCAGTATCTAGAAGTTTCTGTTTAACATACCCAATGCATATTTTTGTACTTTTACTGCAAATGTCCATATGCATAAATGTCCATTTGCATAACATTGCTTTGCAACAGATTTACAAAAATGGCATGGTACCATACAAATTCTGCAGTCAGTGATTCATGAGCCCTGCAACCCAAAGACAAGGTTATCTGCAAAATAAATAAGCCCGAAGTATAGGTTCCTGCCTGTTCCTTCAGGCTGCCTGGCTATATGAGAATATGCTGCAGGCGTTGGGGGGCTGAGTGTGTGTAGACCCTGCGATGGTGGTTGGCAGGAGGAGAGCCTGACAATCGCAGGGCAATGTGGTGACCTGCTGCTGGAGTGATGAATAAAGTTAGCTCAGGAAGCTGAGGGCTTGGGGAGGAAGGAAGGCAGGTGCTACCTGAGCCATGACTTGAAGGTAGAGGGTGTTCCAGGCAGAGGAAACAGCCTGGGTAAATGTAGAAAAAGTCCTGAGTAGAAGTAAGAGACCGAACCTGGCAGTGGCTCACAGTGACTAAGAAGACGTTACAAGGGTTGGGTATGGGGCACAGCAGCAGATAGTGTCTGGACAAAGCTGGAGAGGTCAGCAGGGCACAGGTCTTGGACACCTTCTGGGCCCAGGATGCCGGGCTGGCTTCAGAGAGGCTCTAATCCCTGAGTGCTCAATCCCAGCTCTGCCGCACGTCCTGTCTGGGCAGATGGCTGCATCTCTCTGTGCATGGGTGTCTTCACCTGTGAAATACAGATGCTAATAATATGCCTGTCTCACCAGATTGCAGGAGGATTAAATGAGTAAATATGCATGAAGGACTTTAAGCAGCGCTGGGTTCAGGTAGCAAACACTAGCCGGGGGTGGTGTTGGGTTTTTATTGTTTTATTCCAGGAGAGAGGTGATAGTTTTCCTAAAGATGGTCAATGACTTGATCAAAGCTTCAATCTAGAAATACCCCTGGTGCTGTGGATGGGGTAGGAACCAGAAATGGTTCTGCCTCTGCTTTCTGTCCTCACTGTCCTCTCCCCTTCCTCCCTCCTTCCCCACATGTGTACACACACACACGCACACACACACTCACACGTTACATGTATAAAATGCTTTCAGGAGTGACATCTCAGGCTTGGTCACTCCTTGCGTCGCTCTGACTACCGTTTGTTTCCATCTTTCCCTCTCCTCCCTTGTTCCAGCAATTACTTGGTTCTCTTTCCACCCTCACCCTCCAAACTAACAGCTGGTTTCCTCAAAACTTGCATTGGGCCCATAATTGCCCAGACACCAACACTGACTGACTTTTTTTGTTCTAAATCCCAGGGCCATCTGGCAGAATCTTTCTGTGCACAGGATTCTGAGTTCCCAAGAGAGGATCTGGTGGGCTCAGCTTGCCTTCCTGAGCCTGAGTGGGGGTCCCTGGGTCAGATGTGCACCCTAGGCAGATGCCCCTGCCTACTTACTGGGGCCGTGGGTGGCATTAAGTCCCCAAGAAGGGGAGATGGGGGGGGGGACCAGGAATGATTAGTCACATCTGGCTCCAGGACTATATCACAGAACCCTGCAAATTAGCTTACCCCAGGTAGCTGGTCCTTAATTTGGTCCTAGCTACAAACGGGAAATCATGGTTTCTAAACTATTTATAGTCACCTCTGCACCCAGTTCAAGGGTGCACATCTCTGAAGTAATGAATTTCGCATCTTCCAGCCACACCAAACATGGCGCGAAATTAAATTTTGAGTCCAAATGTTCATTTAATTCATACATTAGAGTGCAGAGATGGACTTACTTGCTTATGAACAAATTCATGCTGGTGCATAAAATGGAGAATGTGGACTATGCTGCTTTCCAGTCAGGCAGACTTTTGATAGGTGACTTTGAAATAACCGATTTCCTGTGCCCCCAGACTGAGAGCGAGCTGTAATATTCTCCACCGGAGCCGTGGATGGCAGAGGGCAGATCGTGAACTGGGCTCACAGCAGCCTGAGGAGCTGGCCCCCCAGACCAGAGGCAGGGGCCCTGCTGCCCAGGACAATGCTTACGGAGTTTCCCCGAAGAGCTATTTCCCCTTTTCCCCTCCAGTCCTCTCCCCTCCTCTGCGCTCTCTGGCTGTTGGTCTCACAAGCCCCGCGTCCCTTGCGGTCTTAAGTCACAAAATGGGCTATGATTAGATTTGTCTGGAGTGTCTGAGAACAAGCTTAGGATGGGAAAACCTTGTCCCACTTTTATGTAACCGGAGAACATTACAGAACTCGAATCTTGCAAACTTAAAAAAAAAAAATCCACACACACACACACACTCACACACACACTCTCACACACACACACACACACACACTCCAGCTGGCGCAGCTTAGTCACGGGGTGATGTGAAGTGCTTCAAGAGGGACCGAAAGCGAGCTTGCCCTACTCCACAGGTGGTTTTGATTTCGAGAAACAGGCCTTGAAACTCCGTGCCTCCAAACGCAGGAAAGGGATTTTGTTTTGTATTCAGTAAAGGTAAAACTCTCGAGGGTTTCAGTGCTAACCAAGTTTTGCACTTAATCTTCTTTTCACTTTTGTCTACACGGATCTTCTCATTATCTCTCCAGCTGCCGAGTTAATCAATCTATATTGTGGGAAACTCTCATGATCCGAATTAGGTGGGATCCAGTCCTAACAACATGAGTTAATCACTACTAGAAATATTGGCGAGAGCTGAGGATGTTTGTGTTCCTCGGGGACAGCTTAGAGTCTCGGGATAAAATCCTAGTCCAACTTTGGGCTTTCCTTCCCTAAACTTCCTCCCTCGAAAGGAGAATGAGCCAACAGTGATGTGCTGGGTCCCAGATAATTACAAAGTAAGGGTGATGCTTCAGAACAATTGGCCTTAAGCTATCATTTGGTATTCAGTAATACGCTGCTGTAAAATGCCTCTTCTTATAAAAATGTACAGCAGCAACATAAATGCTTTTGCCTTTAAAAGCCGGCCAGATTGTTTTATTTTATTATTTTTTTTCATTTTAGGCATTGGATTGCCAAACCCCTGCAATCTCCATATTAAGAATGGCTGTTTATGCAGCCTTTAGTTCTTAGGAGAGATTTTGTCTTTATGCAATAGCAGGTTGTTAGATGAATGAAAGGAAAAGAGAAATGCCTTCTCCTCCTCTCCCCTCTTTAGAATAAGAAGATCTATCTGGACATTATCCACACTTACATGGAAGTGCATGCAACTGTTTACGGCTCGAGCACGAAGTATATTCCCAGTTATGTGAAAAATCATGGTATCCTCAGTGGACGGGACCTCCAGTTTCTTCTCCGAGAGACCAAGGTAAGTCTTTAGTATCAGTTCTGGAAAACTTCAACAGTAGTTTTGTTTACAGGCTTGCTTCCTTTGGTGTTGAAAATGGGGTCAGAGTCTCGCTTTCTTTTTAATGTTGCATTATCTCCTTAGGTCATTCCTGTGGTTTTCTAGACCCAGCTTAGTAACTGAAAAGTTACCAAGTTGTGGAAGGAGCTTGCTACTGTTTTTGTTCATTTGTTTAATCCAAAAAAAAAAGAATTTACTGAAGACCTACTCTGTGCTAGTTGTCACATGAGGGGCTGGGGATATAGTAGGAAGCAGAAAAGGTAAGGCCCTGGCCAGAGAAATGGACCTTTTGATAGAGCAGCACCTTTCTCAGTAAGCTGGGGGCACTTGACTTATCACTGTCCACCCCACCCACATCACCAGTGTCCAAGGACTCAGTCGCTATTAGCTTTTTCTTCACACCTCCTCATTCAGTACATGTGCACGGAACACGAAGTTCAGATGAAGAGACGGTCACTGTGAGCTTGAGGAACAGGGATGGCATCATGAAAGATGCAAGACATGAAGGATGTATGGGCTGTGGATGGACTTGCCGTTTGTGGACAAACATGAGAATCACGTGGTGGAGGTGGGGAGGAGATAACCAGGAGAAAGCTAGAAACCAACCAAGCTAGTCTAGATTCTGGAAAATAATGAAAGATAAAATTTGGTAGGTTGATGGGATCTGATTGTCAAAGACATAAGCAGGAGTTCAGATCACCTGGTGTAGGTATCTGGGGGAGCCACGGGAACGGTGAAGATTTTTTTTCAGAGCGGTGGCACGATGTACATGGTCTTGTGGCCCCATGGGAAAGTCATCCAGCGTCCAATCTGGTTAATGGTCTGTTCGTAATTCTGCTATGGAAGTATCAAGTGAAGTTAGAGGACTTGTGAATAAGCCAGAGCTTGGCCTTGAAGGTGTTAATGTATTAGATAAGCTCTATCATGCTCATTAATAGGCCCATATATGAAGTCAACAAATATTCATTGAGTAGCTCCTATGTGCCAGGCACCATGCAAGAGATATAAGAGTAAACAAGACCAACAGGATCTCTGCCTTGGTGTTTTCTAAAACATAGGAAGCTTGTTATCAAGAATGCATTTTCCAACTCTGGTCTCTGACTCATTTGGTAGGGGAGAAAGGATGCCTGGATGGACTTTTATGGCATAATTGCAATTTCTAATCATTTCAGACTTTACTGTTAGAAAGTGTATTCACCTGTTGCCATCCTGCTTGGTTCTCACAATGGCCTTTAGAGGAAGGTAGGGTAGGTTCAATTATTAGTTTTGTTGTATAAGCGAGGAAATAGACCAGAGACTTTGAGTGTCCCAAAGTCACAGGGCCAAGTAAGTCTTAGAGGTGGCCCTGACTCCAAGTTTTGTTTTGTTTTTTTAAATCACAAATACAAGCTCTGTAGGCTCTCAGCCTACCATCCTCTTAAATTAACACTCAACTTTAAGAACACTTAAAATGTATGCCCACCAGCCAAAGAGTATGTATCTCCTTTCTGCCTCAGTTTCCCCATCTGTAAATGCATTTGATCATTTCTGCTTCCAGGTCGTTTGTGTGATATCAAAATAAGCAGTTTGACAATTCTGTAGCTCCTTGGCCAAAGACCTGGTTTGTTTTCATTAAGAGTTTATCTCCTCACGTAGCATTTGTAACCTGATGATGGTAAGTGATGATCCAGAGTGAAGTTGCATTCCCAGGTTGCACAGTTTGCCTTCCGGTCACCTTCTGCCATAGGTTGACATTTTAGGGTTGTCAGAAAGTCTGGGCCCTTTGGTGGCAATGCTATTTTTGCTATTTCCCTCATTTTACTTTTCCTCACGTAGGATGGTGGAAAAAGCTCAAGGTCCTTTAAAATAACATTTGGCAGAGCTGTTTTTCAGCAGCACGTCGTTGCTGTCTCGCACACTTCTATTAGCCTAACCTCATGAACATCTTACTCAGCCTTGCAAATTTTAAAAGAACCCGTACTTACCTGCCATCCATTTACCCTGTCAGAGAATGGGAAAGAGGCCAAAGCCGAGATCCCTCATGTCCAGGGGAGGACAAGAGAGGAGCCCCAAGAGGCCCAAGCTGTGATATCAGTGACTGCCTGGGTTGCGACTTGAATTTTGAGTGTGAGGGGCATGATATCCATCCTTGAAAAACCGGTGCCTTTAGAGGATGTCACCTACCCCGTTATGTATTGCTTGTTGATCTGACTAGAATACATTAAAACACTCTGAGTGGAATTGCGACTAAAACAGTTGGCAAATATGATGAAAACGAGGCAATGCCTCACCGAAGATTCCCTGTCTACCCAGAACACAGCAGCAAGCACTAAAATGAATGAATCTGGGGCTCTGAAATAATGACACTAAAGACCAGTCAGCCTTTGCATTTATAACCCTCTCTGCCTCTAACTCCTTCCCCTGTGTCTCTGAGCAATTTAAAAGTGATTTATTCCAATCCACATTGGAAGTGGAGAACTGGATGCACAGGGAGGCAAATGCCTGTGGAATGAATGGGATTCACATACTCCTCCAACTTGTGATTTGAGAGGGAAGCAAGGCTGTTGCTCCTCGAGAGGTTTAGAGACATATAGAAATGATGAATGCTTCATCAGCTTCTGACTCATTATTTTTTTCTTTATGAGCACTCTTTGGATCTCTGTACCAAGCCTAGGAAACCCTCTGCTCAGCGGAATTTTCCTGGCAGTGCCGTGAGGTGCCTCGGCATCATTAGCAGACTCCTGCTGCAGGGAGCTGGTGAAGAGCTGAGGAATTCTGTGTAACTAAAATCAGGGCTAAAAGAGCTGGGGGGATTATTAAATTGAAAAGACCCTTGTAATAGGAATATAAATTTGGACGCATTATTTATCAGAGGACCACAGACAAGTCATTTAGTCCAGCAAATCTAGGAGTGTCATTTAAGCCAGCAAATCAGGACTCGCTCGGGTGGTATGTTCTGATTTTTTTCGTTTCATTACATGGGCAAGCACCAGGAATCGAACCCAGGTCCGGCATGGCCGACAAGAACTCTGTCACTGAGCCACCATGGCCCGCCCGGGTGGTGTGTTTTTCTTTTTGCCATAAATCTCCATCTCCTTTAATAAGTTTCCTTCCTCCACCTTCCTAATTTTAACCTCTTCATACCACCTACCGCAGTCTTCCCGCAGGAAGGACATTCCATAGTAAATACTGGAATAGGGCATCCACATCCCGCATTGAGGGAAGGAGGATGTGGAGTGGATCAGCCTGATTTGAGAGCCAGAACTAATACTTCCCTTTCTGTAGGAAAAGTCAAGAACAAAGTCTGGCTGTCTAAAAGCAAAAGAAGCAGCTGCTGCTGCTGCTGCTGCTGCTGCTGCTGCTTATGCAGTTGGGCCCCTCCCTGCCCAGATTTCTGGTGATCTTCCCCATGCTCCAGGACCTCAGTGGGTCAGGCCAGCCTGTTTCCCTTGCACATCTGCTCATCAGGTGACCTGTAGGGCTCACCAGGAAGCCGAGACAGAGATGGCAGAGATACGTTCTGTGCAGCCCTGGTCCCGTCCCTATCTATCATGCTTATCAACCATGGCTCTTTCCACTGAGTTTAGATGTGGCCGCACAATTTTCCTCAAACACCCAGGGCTGGAGGCAGCACCTGCCAGAAACAGACCCTGCAGCGAGATCAAGGGAATTTGCTTGTTCTATTCACTGGTACATCACAGGGCCTAGAATGGTGCCTGGCTTGTAGAAGGCCTTCAGACCATCATCTAAAGAACAAAGGCTAGAGTACAAGATGAAACCATCGGTCATCCAGGATTTGGGGCCATGCCTCTCGAAGTGATTTTTCCCTGCTCTTATGAGTCGTGTATCCAAATCTGCAAGATCTCTCTAACAAGGGGCACTGCCCTTCTGACATTCCGTGTCCACTTCTCCATGGTGCAGCCCATATCCCCAGGCACTATGAATGACAGTCCAGGAGCTTACTTTTTAGATGGCACAGTCCGTCTTCCATTTCCATTTTAATAGCCACTCCCATTTGCCCTCAGACAGCCAGGTCAAGCTGGTTTCATACAAGTGGCCAGCAGAGCAAGGTGTTCCCATTCCACTTAGATGGAAAAAAAAAAAATTACACATCTAGACACATATACATTCCTTCGCCCTCCTATCGTCCCTGCCCAAATACATATATAGAAGGAAGAGTGTAGGGAGATATGATTTAATAACCTTTGGAATTCAAGAGCAGAAGCCTCTTCCCACTCCCGAATGCACACCAAAATGTTCAACCCATCCTCACAGAGACACCTGATTGCTGAAAGGGTCTAATCTGTTAGGTTTTTATTCTTTTGTTCATCCAAGAAATGCGTTTTAAGCACCGAATGTATTCCCGGCCTTATTGTAGGCATTGTGGATATAGGGGCATCTAAGAGTTTTGCCCACAAGGAGCATACAGGTGTGGTGGAGGAAGCACACAGGTACTGACAACAATGTAGAAAGTACACAGGTAGGGCTAGTAATAATGGAAATATTATATTTAATAAAAACTCATTGTAATGCTATAATTGGGACCAAAGATTCAATTGTGTAAAATGTGGCAGTGAATTATGAATTAAGGAAATGACCAGGATGAGCCCACTGCAGAGGACAGGATGTGATGTGGACTCAGTACATTTAACAAACACATCATGGTATGCAGTAGGGAATCCTGGGGTTCGTAACTACGACAGTAACAGCCATTTTCTCACACCATGTGCCTCGTGCCAGACCCTGTGCCTGGGACCTTCTGTGATCATCTCGTTTTATCACGAAAGTCCTGTGAGCTTGGTACTATTACATTGCCCATTTTGATGAAGCAGAAGTTGAGATTTAGGGCAGTGAATGAGCGCCCGGTTGTGCTGCCATCCTGCAGGGGAGATATGTGTCAACCTGGTGTGGAATTCGAGTGATTGAGGCAGGACCGGAATGGCCCTGCCAAGGAGGTGGTACCCAAGCTGACCTTTACCCGTGAGCCCTTCCTGCTGGCCCAGACGTAGGTGTCCAGCACCTACATTTTAACGTTTAGCCAAACATCCTCTCTCCGCCCCCCCCCCACCACCACCACCACCATCTCCAAGTCAATGAATTTGCGATGCAAAGTTTGTCATTTGATTTTGTCCTGGGCCTTTCAAATGACTGAAGTGCGGGCTCTATGGGTCTTGAGATTACGTTTTGCCTTGCTTTATTCCCACAAGGGCATTTAATGACTGGGCACGATTGGTGCGTTTCCCGTGGCACTTGGCAAGTGGTTTGTCTTTGTTGCCTTTGCCTTTCTAGCTCTTTGCAGGCGGGTCTTTGAGCAGTGGAGCTCGGGCTTGTGGAGCCCAGGGGAAGAAAGCAGCCCGCCTGGAGGGGTTGCATTTGGCCGCTGTGGTCTCAACCTTCAGCGTTGGGTGTGGAAAAGATAGGTGACTGGAAAGGGCCCTTGGGGCTGCACAAAAGCATCACCGATCAGGAAAAGAAAATGTTCTCTCCATACCCAGCAATTTTGTGGGCTCTTTTTTAAGATATAAAAGGGATACACATAAACAAAACATGTAACAATTCCTAATCATTCTATGAAGAGTGGAAAGTGTGACTTAACGATTACTTGTGAGTCATGGGACAGCCCTTTCCACATACAGCAGCCATTTAAAACCACGTCACCTGGTCACCTCCCTCTTCGGTGGAGGCCACTCTCCCTTTTAACAGTCCTGAGTCAAGGCCCTTTATAAAACAGTGAGAACTTAAAATACACATGCAGGTGCTAAACATCTCCTAAACGCTGAGAGCCACCACTCCCGTACATCTGAACTCTGATTAAACCATACAAGGTCCTGTATACATGTAGCCAGGTGAAGTTGAACCTGGATTTGAACTACAGCTGGTGTTTATTGAACATTTATCAAGTGCCAAGCCTTGGAATACAGACTTTACATAAAATACCTCGTTTACAGCAACCCATGAAGCACAGAGTACTATTATTTTCCCCATTTTGCAAAGCACTCCATGGGCTTGGTCAGTTTTCAGTCACTGTTGATGGAAAACATTGCACTAGTGTTAGAAATGTAAAATGGTACAGTTTCTGAAGAAAACAGTTCGGTGGGTCCTTAAAATGTTCAGCATGCAATTATCGTATGACCCAGCAGTCCCACTTCTAGGTGTATACCTTAAAGAATTGAAAATAGGGACTTAGAAACTTGTACACCAGTGTTCTTAGCAGTATTAATTCACAATAACCAAAAGGCGGAAACAGTCCAATAGAGGAATGAATAAATACAATGTAGTATATACATACAACGGAATATTATTCAGCCGTAAAGATATGAAGCTCTGATACATGCTACAGTATGAATGAACCTTGAAAACATTGTGCTAAATGAAGTAAGCCTGACACAAAAGAACAAATACTGTATAATTCTACTTACAGGAAGTATCTAGAATAAGCAAATTCATAGAGATAGAAAGTAGCTTAGAGGTTGCCAAGGGCTGGGGAAAGACAGTAATAGGGAATTATTGCGTAATGGGTACAGAGTTTCTGTTTCAGGTGATGCATAAGTCTTGGTAATGAATGTTAGTTACATTAGTTACATTGATGTCTCTGTAAATGTAAGTAATGCCATTGAATCACACATTTAAAAGTGGTTAAAATGGAAAACATTACGATAATAAATATATATAGCCACTGTAAAATGTTTTACAAAAGAGAACTTATGTTACCTTGACTAAGGTCCCATCACTGGAGAGAACAGATTATAAATGGACACAGAAAGAGGCATCTACCCATTTGCTGTGACTACAGAAGTAGTCAATAATGAAATTGGGACTTGAACCCTGGTCCCCTGGACTCCAGACCTGTGCTGTGAATCCCCACATTGTCCTGACCCCTTTGTGCAGGTACTGGGTTCATTGGGTACGCTAAGTCAACTCCTCCTCAACCATCCCAGCAAAGTGGTTACTTACAGTTAATCAGAAAAGTGGTTGTATTGTGTGTCCCCTATTTTGGATTAACCTTGGTGTTCCCCATTCAAAACTGAAAACTGACCAAATCCATGGAGTCTTCAGAACAACTACCTTTATCCACGTTTGAAGGATTATCTGTTAACTGCTGCTCCACCTAGGGATTTAGAAGCATTTACTGGGTGGGCCACGGTGGCTCAGCAGGCAGAGTTCTTACCTGCCGTGCCTGAGAACCGGGTTCGATTCCCAGTGCCTGCCCATGCAGAAAAAAAAAAAAAGCATTTACACTTCTCCCTTCACATAGAGTAGGAATGTGAATGATTTTACTGAACTGTTGGTCCACATGTAGGAATCCCAATCCTATGCCATGAGTAAAGCATATGGTGTATCATCTGTTCTCTCTTGCTTAATATTAGTTTAAAATGTTAGATTTAGAGCATAAACTCTCTCTGTCCAGAAATGTGCATTGATGGAACTGGAGTTGCAGCCATGGAGATAGATGTCTGTCATCTGAAATATCCTCATTAGATTCAGGTTTTCTGAAGGCCAGCTAGATATAAATAAAATATGCCTAGTTTTCTCCTAAATAGTTTAAGCCTCTGCACTTGAATGCATTCTTGCAGTGTGTCTCTTGCCTCCATGTTAAGGAAATCTGTAAGTAGGCAGAATGATATGGGATGTGGGGAGGTAGGGGAAAAGCAATTTAGTGTGGTAAGATACCAGTGTGCAGCAAAGACTTAACATCTGGAAGCTTCCAGAATGCTGTTTGATGGTGAATTCCATCTACTTCCCCTGTTGTCATTCAGACCTCAAGTGTGCTATTAGACCTTAATACATCTGCTCCATTATAATGTCACAGGTAATGAGTACACAGGAAACACGAAAAAGTGCATATTGGCAAAATGGAGGGAAAAAAAGTTATTTTGGTGTTTCCAAGTAATGCATTTCCTGCAGTCCTAATTAGTGTGACAAGAAAACTCATTGCCAAGAAATCACATGCTTTTGCTTAAGCATAAATCTGAAATTATGAGGCTTTGGAGAGTTAGCCCTACATGCTTATTTTATGCATACTGAGATTTTCAAACACCAGCAGGGCACGAGAGATGGTGCAAATTGTTATTCAGATATAATTAAACCTAGGTCACATTCAAGTCCATTAAGCAACAGCTTCAAATCCTTTTAATTAATGGGTTCAAATTGGTTGGTCTGAACAAGCTAATTAAATTTTTTTCCAAGATTTTCTATTTAAATAGATAAGCATTGTGCTTCTTGCATTTCCTCCAGAACTCTTCTTTGCAGTTTAGAGTTCCTGAAGGTTTTAGCACATCATAGCAGGCCTTTATTTTCAGAGTTCAGGAAACAGCATGGGCTCCATGTCTGGCTAAACCCGCAGAAGACCCATCTGCATGTCCTCTCACTTTTCTTCTCAGGGTCAGAAAAGATCTGGAAGCCCCATGCTTTTGTTTGCCCACCCATGGTCTGAGAGTATCATCTGTTTTCCCCTGTGGAGTAAAACATCCTCCCGAAAATATGATGGAGTGGACAGATCACAGAATTTAAGGCTGGATTCTTAAGTTCCTATTCAAGGAAGCTGGGATGTCTTGAGACTAGTAGTTCCCGCTATTTCCTCCCATTTTTCTCTGCCACAGTTAGGCTCTTTCTACCCACCGCCACCCCCTCAGCCCTATACATCTAAGTTTTCTAACAAGATCACTGCTGGCTATGGAAGACCCAAGCGAAGAGGCTTCCAGATGGAGTGGAGGTTTCCCATGTACCCCAGGCACCTGCTACCACGCTCCCTTCTCACCTTCTTGGTCTCCAGTGGAAACTATCCCAGCCAACTGTAGGAGTCCTACGCTGGCCCGTCAGCTTCTCTCATCAATGCCCTCCAGTTCTGACCTTCCCTGACAGGGTAGCCAGTGATTTTGAGGTCTAGAGGAAATGAGAGGTTATTCCTCCAAAACGCTGAGGACTCTCTCCCTGGAAAAGGAGCCTACAGTTATAGAATACAGAGGTTCTCAAAAAAACAAAAAACACCAAGATTTTAGTTTCTTGCCCCAGGAAAACCACTGTGTGAGGCTGTGGGACACTTTAGTAAGTCCAACAAGGGCCATCCTCTGTGTTCAGCCCTGGACTCAGTGCCCAGCTCGCAGCCTCTGCCTCTCAGCCTGTTGCCCAGGGAACCCGGCTGCTCAGATGCAGCGTTCCCTAGCAGAGTCATTCTAAATAATCATTCCATTAAAGCATCTGCAAAGGCAGGGGAGAGTGACCAGGAAAAGGAGAAATTGAGGGATCACACCACATCTGCTTTGGCAATATCCTTCACCCTTGGTACCTCCGAGTACTCGGTGCCCTTTGGGGCCCGGTAATCCTTTGTCACAGGATTTACCTGTGGGGACTGGAGGAGCTCAGAATGCCGTTCCCTAGGGTGGGCAGGAAGGGTGGGCCTCTCACCAAGCCCAGGTTGGCCCCTGCCCGTGCATCGCCCGCAATGCCTCCAGACATCTTCCCGCCTACGGCGAGGCGGCAAGGCATGTCTATGAGATGCTAGTTTGCTTTGGGCCCAGGAGTTGGTGCCCCACGGCAGGAAGTCCTCCTTTGTCACAGCCGCTCTCAGCTGTGATTGCAGCAGAGATTCAAGACTGTGTTTTTGCTGCCATCTATTGCCCACCGTGGAAGAACACTCAGATTGGGTGCTGGAGAAGGAAGCCACCTTGTGATTTAGGGACTCCGTGAGTGCCCTTTCCCCCTGCACTGAGGGGAAAATAACAACCACCATGTTGGTGTACCCCCCACACCATTACAAAACCTGTTTATGGACCTCCCGTAATTTTAAGACAGGTCCATTTGTACTGTGATGAAACCAGTGTGCACTCTTTTCTGTCTCTCTGCCCAGCCTCCCTGAAAGCATCGTTTATTCCAGTAGCTCAAAGAAGAAACATTCTGTTTAGTTAAGCAAGTCTTTTTTCACTCATGTCTCCTGGTAATACAGAAAGATTATTGTCAGCCCTTGGTTTGTTGTTTTTGTTTGTTTTGTTTTGTTTTCATACTCCTTTTTTTACCCACTACACCCCTACAACAGTTATTTCTTTCCCTTTCTTTAGCAAAAGAGGAGAATATAATGAGCTTCATGGTTTCCTGAAGCCTTTAAAGGTCCCTTCTTAGTTTCTTTCCAGATCCTGATGTAAGCAGACTTCTCTTCATCCGCCCCCAAGGGCTTGAGAACCTTCCAGATTGTCCAAAGCTTCCACATGCCATCAGACCACAGACAGAGCCCCTGGGGAACCTGAAGTCCCATCCTGGTTGGTGTGCTTATGTGTTGTGTGTTTTTTCTGTCTTCCAGTTGTTTGTTGGACTCGGGTTCCCTTATGAGGGCCCAGCTCCCCTGGAGGCCATCGCAAATGGATGTGCTTTTCTGAATCCCAAGTTCAACCCACCTAAAAGCAGCAAAAACACAGATTTTTTCATTGGCAAGCCAACTCTGAGAGAGGTAAGCATCTATCAAAATAACTCCCCTTTCAATAATATAATTAATAGCAATTTATTGATTGTTAAGAAACCGCTTAAACGCTGTAGCCTTGGAAAGCAGGTATTATTAACTCCATTTAACAGGATCCAGTGGGGACATGTGGAGAGACTTATACCAAAAGACTCAGGTAGATTGGGTGACTTGATGATATTACCTGGCTATTTACTGGCAGAACCAGGGTTGAAGCTATTTCTCCCTCTTTCTACCACAAATCTGTCTGAATATGAATGCAGGCATCTCCCAATTTCTGATTAGAGTGGAGTTCTGGTTTTCTGAACAGCTGGAATTTAGGGAATAAGGAGATCCACTGGCCAGTGGCCATTTGTGGGTAACCAGCATTCACCACTGGACGGTGGAGAATAAAAATTGAGCTGGGAGGCCCTCAGAGAACAGTTGCCCTGGAGAGACAGGACATAGCTGATGGAGTTATGTGCCTGCTGTTCTAGCACGCCATCAGCAGGCACCATCCTGAGAAGGAGTCTTGCCACTGGTCAAACTGTTCACTGGAGCCTTATTTGAATTGCCTTCTGAGATCCTCTGGAAATCCGCAGTGGGTGATGAATCATCACAGAAAGTAGTTGGATATGATTTAGGGCAATAAACAAAAGCCATTTAGAGCCAAGTGTGAGCCAAGTTGGATGTTTCTGACTGGGCAGAAATAGGTGTGTGCAAGAAGCCATAAGACTGATGCTCCTATTATTCCTGGGTAGTTAGTAAGTGGCTCTGCACTCTGCTCAAGAAGAAGAAGCGCCTAAGAGTTTGTAATCACAACAGCACCCTTGCCATTCAGGTCTTCTGTGGGGCGGGGCAAAGGGTGCTGATGGGCAGCTCTCCAATGACATAGCAATGTGGAAATACTGCCTCTGAGCTTGCAATTTGCAGTTCTGCTATTTTTAATCCTTTCTGGTTTAATCCTCCTTGACCCCCTCCCTCAAATAGTATAGAATGCCCTCTCACTGATTATTCATTATTGATCAATCTGAACTCTAACCAGTTCATAGAATTGATTATTTTGGGAGTTCTTTTCTCTGACCTTCCCTACCATTGGTGAAATTGCCAAAGGAGGTGGAGGGAAGACAACAGGATCCATAGATTATCCTCAAAAAGAGATTAACCTGGAACCCAGGTAGCTTCTGAAAAAGGCTTAACTGTGTCTGTTTGCATGCTTGCTTACCGATGTGATAAATGTGAATCCTTCACCTTGGAGAGATTTTTGTTTTGTTTGTTTGTTTGGTGAGGAGAGGGCAGGGATCAGTCTATTCATTCATTATTCACTCATACCATGCTCCTATTTGCTAGATGCTCTGTGAGTTATTGGGATACAGAGATCAGGGTCAGTCACTGTCATTGAAACGCATATTCTTTGAAAAGGTTTTCAAAAGAAGGTCCATAGCAGTCAGAACTTCTCAATTTAGAAATCTCTACATTAGCATGTGACTGACTTCTCTGAAACTTTGGAGTTCTGGGTGGAAAGTATGGGCTAAAAAAATCATCCCTAGGATTTCATGTACGTGGAGAGAATCTCTGTAGTTTGACTTCTGGCCAAATAGTGTATGTTATTTGTAATTTTCCATGATTATATCTTGTACTTTTATTTTGGAATAATTTTAGACTTACCGAGAAGTTCTAAAATGGTGCAGAGTGTCCCTGGATAGCTTTCACCGAGCTGCCCCCAATGGTAACATTTTACAAAACCACAGAACAATTATCAAAACCAAGAATTAACCTTGAGACGACACTGTTCTTGAAACCACATATTCTGTTGGTCTTCACCAGTTTTCCCACTGATTTTCTTTCTGCTTTAGGATCCATCCAGGATCCCCACATGGCATTGAGTTGTCAGTGTGCTTAGGTGCCTACAATCTGTGAAAATTCCTCAATCTTCCATTGTCGTCCATCACCTTGACACTTTTAAAGTCATATCAGGGGACGTTTGTCAGTGTGTCTTCCCACTGGTGATGTTAACTTTGATCACTCGGCTAAGATGATATCTACTGGGTTTCTCCACTATAAAATTACTATTTTTCCCTCTCTTGGGAAAAATACTTTCAGACTATGCAAATACCCTTTTTCTCCTCAAACCTTTGCCCATTTGTTTTTGCCATATATCAATGGATCTTACTTGCAACAATTATTATTATGGTGTTCCAATGGTGATTTTCTTTTTCCCATATCGTGATTTTTTTTTTAATGCATGGAAAGCAAAGAAACCCATCTCTTTTCTTACTGCAATTTCTATATGCAAGCCTTTGGAAAATAATTAATCAGAAGTATCTTAAACTGAGAGTTATGTCATCAACATCCCTGGGAATGCTACCCTTAGAGACAGATAAATAAAAGGGCAAACTCAACTCTCTTTGTGTTGACTTAGAGAATGACTCCACAAATTCTGAATTGAGGACATTGTGTTAGGCAATGGTTTCTTAGACTTTACACCGAAAGCACTGGTAACAAAACAAAAATAAATAGATGAATGAAACGTCATCAAGATGAAAAAATTTTGTGCATCAAAGGACTTTATCAAGAAAGTAAAAATACAGCCTACAGAGTAGAAGAAAATATTTGGAAACTGTGTATCTGATAAGTTGGTTTAGTACCCAGAATGTATAAAGAACTCCTTCAACTCATCAAAAAAATGACAACCCAATCATAAAAATGGATAAAAGATTTGGTATTTCTCCAAAGAAGATATACAAATGGCTAAAAGGCACATGAAAAGATGCTCAAATGCATCAGGGGAGTTTAAAACAAAACCACAATCACATATCATTTCACACCCACTAGAGTGGCTGCTTGAAAAAAAAAAGGGGGGGAGATGACAAGCATTGAAGAGGATATGGAAAAATAGGAACCATCTACATTGTTGGCAGAAATGTAAAATGGTATAGCCACTTTGGAAAACAATTGGTGCTTCCTCAGAAAATTCAGCATAGAACTACCATATGAACCAGCAATCCCTCTTCTAGATATATACCCAAAAGAAGTGAAAACAGGAACTCAGATGCCGGCACACTGTATTATTCACAACTACCAAAAAGTGGGTGCAACCCATGTATCCAGCAACAGATGAGTGGATAAACAAAATGTGGTGTATATATATATGTAATAGGATATTATTTGACCACAAAAAGGACTGAAGTTCCAATGTGTGCTACACCAAGTCTGAGCCATGAAAATGTCATGTTGAGTGAAATAAGCCAGAAACAAAAGGACAAATGTTGTATGATATCATTGAATGAAATAAGTAGACTCTGCAAATTCGTAAAATCAGAAAGTAGAATACGGATTACCAGGGCAGGGAATGGGGGAGTTAACGCTTAAGCACGGTGTTGCTATTTGGGACAACAGAAGAGTTTTGGCAGTGGATAGTGGTGATGGCAGCACAAGTTTATGAATGTATAACACCAGCAGATTGTATATTTAGAAGTGAATAAAATGGGGGAATTTTAGATGGTATATAAATTACCAGAATAATACTTTTTGAAAACCCATAGAACTGTACAACACAAAGAATGAACTCTAATGTAAACTATGGTGTACGGGAAAATGGTATAATTGTATTAACATTGTTTCATCAGTTGTAACAAAGTACCATGCTAATGCAAAATGTTTATAAAACAGAAAACAGCATGTGTGAAGGGGGTATGTGGGAATTCTGTACCTTCTGTATGATTCCTCTGCAAACCTACAACTCCTCTAATATAAAAAAAAAGTATGTTAGACTAAGCTGGCAGCTGGCAGCTGGCACCTTTTTGTTACTGATAATTCTGAAGGCTTTGGTACTGTCATCCGGTATTTTTTTTTCCTGTAAAAATTTTGATACTCTTAAAGCACAGTCTAACCATTGTCCAGTGAATGATGTAATCTTATATGGTGGGATCAGCCAGTGTGAAGTTATTGAGAAAAACACGTTCTTTGTTTTCTGTGGGTTGTTATCATTTAGTAATTTGCATTTTTATTGACATCATTGAGGTATTTCATTCTTCTGGTATCCAAAGTTGCCTTTGAGCTGCCCTGGGGCATTTGCTTCCTCTCACCTGTTTAGACACTTCCACCAGCCCTTACATGATACTGTGGGTAAAATGAGAGGATCCTTTCATCAGTTGCTCAGCTAGTGAGTTCATGGGACCTGTGTTCCCACAGGAGGGCCAGGATACAGGAGGTCAGTGGACAGATGTTTATTGTGTCCTGTTGGGCAGGTCCTAGTCCCTGCCTTGGGGAGAACTTATCGAAAGGTATTTCCTGTTTTCCTGGAGCTCAAAATCTGATATGGAAGAGTGATAAGACAGATGCCTAACCAAGGGAAGTACATAAAGAAATGGCTAAGTGAATGAAGTGGGGGAAGTTAACTTGGAATTGTCCCAGGAGAAGAAAGTGCTGGGGTTAACCAGGAAGGGGGTGATGGAGAAGCTGGGCTTTAAAAAAAAAAAAAAAAAAAAGGAGGGAGGTCTGAAATCTCAAAGGGATGAATGTTACCTAATTGAGGAGAAACCCCAAGAAAGTCAGTTTCCTTAAGGAGAAATGTGGATTCGTCTGAGTCTACCTGACTTTTTGCAGAGAGGAGTTGGTAGCCAGCAAAATCGCACAGTTATGAGAGAAACGCGAGAACTTGTTCTCACAACCACTTGCACTGTTGGGCTTGGCTCTTTCAATTCTCAAAAGCCACAAGCCCCCACTAGCCAACGATGTTCTCACTTGGGAAAGAGCTAGCAAAAGTTATGCAGATTTCCCAGGGTCAACAATTCTTAGAAGTTATTTCTTAGCTCATCAAATGAAAAGATTTCTACCACAGCGTACATGATTACAAAGCCAGCTTTTTATGCCCACACAAATCTTCCAAGTTAACCAACACTTTTCCCCATATAAATTGCATATGTGTCTCTTCTTTGTTTTAATTGAAGAGAAGTAAAAGTCTGGATCTCTAAATGTGAGTTTAGCTTTGTTTTTATTTTTGCTTTGGACCAATTTTTACAACTGCAATCTTCATGCAAAGGGGAAAAATATTCCATAATGCCTTTAGTAATTTGACTGTTCAAGTTGCACTTTAAATGTAATATAAATTGGATTTTTATATTTATATTGGGAATCATATTAGTAAGTTCTTGATCATTATTCTGGCATTTTGCAAACCATTAGAAATTCTCTGGCTTCGGTGTTTTTTTCCATAAAGAGAACTCATGTTCTCCTTGGAGATTTAATAGCAGCTCTGAAGTAATATCTCATATTTAATAAGATTTTCATTGCTTTTATAAACTATCCACCAGTAAATTTACTGATTGATATACAGTGAAGTAGCTCAGATCAGACGGTTCTCAATAAATTAACAGGGAGGAACATAACATTCAATGGGGGAATAATGAATCACAAAATGCCTTACTCATAAAATTAAGTAACCCTCAATAAATGGAAATGAATGAAATGGTAATGGCACAGCCTTTTGTATTTTCCAAATGCTTAGAGCAACCTTGTAAATAAGCTGGGACCTTAGGACAGGGAGGGGAGAGAGACTGCTAATGTGTGAATGGCTCAGTACTGATGTTGATGGTAACTTTAACCTGCCTGACTCCATTGCAAGAAATAATTAGTTCATTCTCAGGGTCACAACATGAAAATGATGTGACATTTTGTTCATCTTCAGAAAAGATCCAGTACTGACATAAATTCAGTCGTGGGGATTTTCAGGTTAGCAGATTTTCAGAGGCTGGTGTTCACATTGGGCTTTTTTGGCTGCTGTGTTAAGAAGGCAATGGCATCTCTAAAAATTATCTTCCTTTCTACCCAAAGCCAATATGTTGTTGGAGGATCTAGATTTGCATTTGGCCCTTACTTCCTGGCTATGTGGTCTTGGGGAACTGTCAGCGCCTCTGGACTTCTGTATCCTTGTTGACACCAGGCAAACCTGATAGATAATATATGTGCTGTTGAATCGCACAGTGCCTGGCCTACCTACAGCTTCTTTAATATATGTTGAATCCAAAATATGTGATGAGAAAGAAGAAGGAGGTTTTTTCCCAGCTCTGAGGGTAGGCAAAAACTCTAGCTTCTGTCACTGGCCATATTGCTGCGCAAAAGAAGAGGGTACAAATCAGAGGGGTGGGAGCAGGCTAGGGACGGGGGCTTCTCGGCAGGCGGGAGTGGAGGCTGGGGTAGCCTGCAGTCCCAGCATTGTGATTGCCTGGGCTGTCGCCAGCGAGGACTTGGAGCTGGGGCGCCGTGACTTGGGTTCTAGGTTCTCACCTTGACCACTGGACACCCGCAGTTGGCATGGTGTAGGATACAGAGAACAGTGGCTGAGAGCAGAACGGAGCAGTACCATATAAATCACTCAGTCCTCTGTGTGTATTAAGAAAGAGTGCTGACTTTGCCTTTAAAGCAAGGATCGTCAAACCTATCAAATCCAATACCTCCTTTTTATAACAAATGTGTCGTAACATGTACTTTTCTCTCCTGAAATGAAATTTGTAAATAATATAACCTGCCTTTCCATCTAATTTGAGAAAAGAATCATTCCCTAATTCTAATTTAAAGAAGAAATAAAAGGGAAATAATTTATAATAAAGTAATACATATTTTAGTATGTACATACTCAAGAACTCTTGATACCCAAGAACCATACTAAAAAACATCATGCTGACTCAATCCTCAATATGTTAGTCAAGAGGAATAAAATATTCAACTGAATGTAGTCAGTGCTTTTTCGTTATATTTGACATTGTAAGACAGGAGCCAGATAATGAAATACACAAACACATACACACACACTTACCAATAGTGTGACAGCTACAAATGTAGATTGATTTGTGTATGTTGTAGCAGAGGCTCGGGTATCATGAGTGACTGACATTGCTTACATGGTTTTTCCAAAATGGTAACAGCTTATTGGTGAAGTTCCACATAAAACAGTACTAGAGATATCCTGTGATTTACATGGTAATTACATTTCTGGAAAAGTCTATGCATATTAAAATGGTACCAAAGAGTTAGATTCCATAGACCCAGATGAAAGCTATGTTAGTTTGCAGACTGCTGGAATGCAATATACCAGAAATGGAGCGGCTTTTATAAAGGGGAATTTAATAAGTTTCAAATTTACAATTCTAAGGAAGTGAAAGTGTCCAAATTAAGGCACCAACAAGAGGTTGCCTTTACTCAAGAAAGGCCTGTAGGTCAGGAACCCCTCTGTCAGCTGGGAAGTCATGTGCCTGGCATCTGCTGGTCCCTTGCTCCTGGGCTCCATTGCTTTCAGTCTCTGTCCTTGTGGTGGTTCCTCACTTTGCTTCTCCAAGGCTGTCTTTCAACTCTTGCCTTCCCTTGGCTCTCTCCAGGTTCTGGTTTGCTTAACTTCTCATGGACTTCTGCTGGACTCCAAGCATCTCCAAACATCTGTGTCTCTGTTCTCCACAGAGTTAGCTCTGCTCTTAAGTTTCTGTTGTCTTGCTCTGTAGGCTCTGAGGCTGTGTCATTTCTGTCATTTTTGAAGTTTCTCTCCAAAATGTTTCCTCTTTTAAAGGATTCCAGTAAACTGATCAAGACCCACCTGGAATGGGTGAAGTCACATCTCCATGTAATCAAAAGTTAACACCCACAATTTGCATGTCACATCTCCGTGGGGATAATATAATCAAAATATTCCAGGCTACAATATTGAATCAGGGTTAAAAGAAATGGTTGCTCCCACAAGACTGCATCAGGATTGAAACATGGCTTTTCTAGGGTATATAATACTTTCAAACCAGCACAAAAGCCCAGCAGGACATCTGGAAATTGTGTAGAGAGTGGACATTGTGATGCATCCTATGTCCCTACCCTTGGATTAATTGTAGCACCCCTGATCACTGTGCTAGCCAAAGATGCTCTCACAAATGATCAGAATGGTCTCTTTAATCCACAACCTTAAAGGGATACTAGAATAAAGGTAGAAACCTGTTTGGAGGGAATACATAATGTTTAAAGAATGGACTGCTAAAGAACTCCTGATGGCCAATTCCATACTTGGTTTCTTTGGTCACTCCTTCGTTCTTAAAATAAAACCTACTTTTGGGCAAACTCTATCTTTCCTTCCTTTTCAGATTGCAAATTGTCTTTATGTATTTGAAGGATCCAAGTTTCTGGTAATACCTTAAATTTTTCTGCAAATTTGCCACACTTACCTGTCTACCCTAGCCAATAATTCTGATAGATACTAGTTTGCTGTACATGATTTTCAGGGCTGCAGTATGGCTGAGGGTAGATATTTATGATTTCTTGGTGTGAGGTTGGGAGTCAGAGCTACCTGTAACAGCCACCACATCACCTGGCTGTGAAATTCAGTCTTTTTTGTATTCTGTATTGCAGGGTCACATTTCATTCTTTTTCCATGTGAGTATCCTGTTATTGCACCACCATTTGATGAATTTTTATTTTTTGTTTGTTTGTTTTGGGAAGTGCATGGTCCAGGAATTGAACCCAGGTCTCCCACACGGCAGGCGAGAATTCTACCACTGAACTACCCTTGCACCCCAAAATTCAATCTCTTGTTTTCACATGGTGTTTGCCTTTTTGGAGCCAACTGTATTTAATTATTATTTCCTTATGGGCATTCAGAAAGTTTTGATCATTGAGGGGGAGGACAGAAATGTCATGCTACCTACACAAGTATGTGTGGGTATGATACAAGGCATATCACAAAATCTACCACAGAAGGTTAAAAAAGTCAGTGCTACACCAGTATGCATGGTGGCATCATTCACAAGAGCCAAAAAGTGGAAGCAACTCAGTGTCCATCAGCAGAGGAATGGAAAAACACAATGTGGTATATATACACGATGGAATACTATTCAGCCGTAAAAAGGAATAATTTCTAAGACACGCTACAACATAGATGAACCCTGAGGACATCATGTGAGTGATGTAGGCAAGACACAAAAGACAAATATTGTTTGATCTTGCTTATATGAAACACTCAGTTGAAGCAAAGTTCATAGAGACAGTAGATTCTAGATGAGGAGGGGGCAGGAGGTAGGGGAGGAGGCTGGACTTATCACTTAATGGGTGCAGAGTTTCTGTTAGAGGACGATGAGAAAGTCAGGGTAATGGCTACTGGTGATGGTAGCACCATACTGTGAATGTAATTGATACTAAGTTGTGCACTGGAGAACGGTTAAATGAGAAATTTTGAGTTGTATATATGTTAGTGCAATAAAAAGCTTTTTTTTAAAAAAAAAAGTCAGTGCTCATGAAACTGAAAACCTTTTTTTTTTTTTTTACTCTTCTCCAGCTGACGTCCCAGCATCCTTACGCAGAAGTTTTCATCGGGCGTCCCCATGTTTGGACTGTTGATCTCAGCAATCAGGAGGAAGTAGAAGACGCAGTGAAGGCAATTTTAAATCAAAAGGTGTTGTTGCTTTTTTTGTAATACCATTTTCCCTCATTTGAAATTTGAACTGGAACATGTGGAGAGCATCACAGGCCCTTTGTTTTAGTAAATAGAGCTTTTCTACATCAGCTTATCCTTGGAATTAGAAAGAAGCTATAGGATTTGACCTGAGAACTGCATGGATGTTCTATGAAATGTAAGCAGCGCTGACATCTACTTATTTATTCCATTAGACTATATGCAACATGAGGGCAGGAAATAGATCTGTCTCACTACTGTATTCCCACTGATTGATGGGATGGATAGATGGGAGGGAGGAAGAGAGGAATATTTGTTTGCAAATAATACCACAAAGCAGACTATGGTTAGTGCCAGAAGCAGCATGCAAATACCCTAGGAATGGGAGTGGGAGGAGACCTTCTAGACAAAGCAACATTTACATTTGGTCTTATAGGATGAGCAGGCATTTACACAGCAGAATTAAGGAGCGGGTCCAGCAGGACATTTATTCGAGGCATATAATACTGGGAGTAAAAGGGAAAAAGCTGAAAGGTACATATATATCTGGGGGAAAATCTCCATTTTGCCCATGGGAAGGACTTTTATCAACATTTGACCTGCCCTGAGTGTGGGCCTCTTAGAGAGAATAGTTGTGAAAAACCACTTAAGCCACTTTGACCTTGAAGCAGTTCAGGGGAAATGAACTAAATAGATGGGCTAAAATCACCATGAGGAGCTTTGAACGCCAACCATGTCAAGGAGGAGGCCAGAGCAAATTCCTGAAAGTTTTACAGAAAGGACTGTGATGATCCAATTGGAGCCAACAGCAAAAAAAAAAAAAAAAAGTTGACTTTCTATGACAAATCAGGGTTTCTTAACCTTGGCACTATTGACATTTGGGTCGGATAATTCTTTGTTGCAGAATAGCGGCTATCCTGTGCATTGTAGGATGTCCGGCAGCATCCCAGGCTAACACCCAGTAGCACTCTCCCCAATCCCCTACATGTGGCAGCCAAAAGTATTTCCAGACATTGGCAGGTATCCCCCGGGGGTAGGGGGGAGGGAGGGCAATATCACCCCCAACTGAGAACAACTGCAGTGAAAGAGTTGGGTATGAGTTATATGATATAAGGCCTCTTTCCAACTTTGGGAAATAAGATGGGATAACTAGTTCATGGCCCACTGAACTGCCAGGCTCAGTTCATCTGGAACATATCCCGGGGAGTATCAGAACTCTGATTTATTACCTATGCCTGCTCTTATTAAAGATGGCTCGGTTACTGAGTTTCCGCATAGAGGTCAGGCCTTCCTGTTCCCAGGCTGGGCTGGGACAGCTCAGGGCAGAAGTTCCCCAGACAGCTGGTGACCAAGCCAGCAGAAGTGCTGACTGGGGTAGGGGACTACCAGGCTCTCTAAAAACAGCTGCTACGTATCTAAGGTTCATTGCTGGGGAGTCCTTCCATGGAGACCGAATAGTCTCTCTTTGTTGAGTCTCTGAGTTCCTTGGTAAAGTGCACAGCCTTTAAAAATGGATGAAAAGGCAGAAACATTGGATTATGATGTGCAAGACTTTCCAAGCTATAGATCCCATTTGTTAAATACATCTAATGGGAATGATCAATACATAAAACCCTGAGGGTGGGGGACTGAGTGCTGTCTGCTCATCCCAATATAAGGCTGCCTCCGTTTACTCCATACGGCAACCTTTTTCCTTCCCCAAGGTACATGCAATGGCTTATTTTAAACCTTCCAGGAAAGCTGTTTCAGAATTGACTATTTGAAAGCAAGCAGCTGTATACAGAAAAGGAAAGAAGCAACATCTTGTTACAGTTTGGCAAACAGGCATGAGACCATGCAGATTTATGCAGCCATTAAAACCACATGAATAATATATTGCATGGGGGACCTGGAGAGGGGAGGGGTGGAAAAAAAAAGTGGAAACGGAAGGCCAGTGTTTCCCTGTGCTGTCAAATTTCTCATTTGATAGCCCCGTCCAAGTGTTTCAAATATAGTACATTATGGCAAGAATGGCAAGGATGGAAATAACTCATCTGTATACCTGCCTTATAGTCAGTTTTGTCAGAACAGATTTTAACAGGTCTTTCAATGGTGAGCCAATTTTAGCATCTTTGAATTTATCGTTTAATGATGTTATTTAACTCAGACTTTATATTCTCTAGATATAAACAATGAATTATTTGGTAGTTTCCTTTTTAAAATAAAATGTTGCATGTTTTATCAAGAGTGTATATGATAAAGGTCAATATTAAACGTTTTAATATTCAGAAATATACAGCCATCATTAACAAAGCATTCGGTATTTAAATGAAGATTTAAGTATAATGTAAAACTGTAACTAGCAAAACTATAAGTAATTAGGTATTTGAACCAGATATTAAAATTTTAACTATATAAATAAAATCAGTACTAATACTTTGAAAGAGCTACTTATTATTGAAGAAAAGATCATGAAGAAGATATCTTTCCAACATGGCAGATCAACCCTGATCGCTTTATTCCTAAAACAAATATTTAAAGCCATTAAAAAATATAATAATAATGTCAGCAGCTGATACATAGAGGGAAACTCTTTTATGAGTCCAATTTCACTTAATCCTTCTACTAGTCTATGGAGTTTAGACTATTATTAGCATTTTATTGATGAGAAAATTAAAGTTTAATAAGTATTTTCCCAGGATCACACAACTAGTATGTAGTAGAGCCTGAATTCAAACAGATCTTTTTGACAAGTGTGTTCAGGCAATATGGAATTTAAAAATGAAGAACACAATATGAAGTAGGAGAAAAATGGAGTAGAAATGAGATTGATACAAAAAATATGGTCATAAAAATTCTTGCACTTGCTAGAAATGGGTCAGAAATTTGGTGCCAAGCTTTCTCATATTTAATAACAAAATTTAAAATTTTCAATTACAGGACACTAGAAAAAGAAAAATAGGACCCATCACTGGGAGGGAACAGTCAATAAAATGACACTTAGAGATGGCCTAGTTGTTGCAATTATCAGACAAGAACTTTAAAATACTATGATGAGCTCTTTAAGCTTTCTTTGATCTTCCTGGGGATCCTACAAATAGACAATGTATAGCAGATTTGTTTTGATCCTTGGATGAACACTAGCCTACACATGTCAGCCAGTGTACTGTATCTTTGTTCAAATAAGTGCAAATTTAAAATTAAGCCATAATGATCTTTTTTTCTTTTTGTTGAAATGAGCCAAATAATTTTCCTCTACATCTTCAGTTGTGTTTCCTACTGAATACCAAGGGCAGAAATTCTCCTTTTTTAAGCTGGAGACTATATTTATAGAGAAAGGCATTGTGGTCTAATTCTTAAATGCTTAAGCCATGAGTTCTCTGACACCTCACAGCTAGGGGATCTTGGATAAATTCCTTAACCTTTCAAAGACTTGATTTCCTCATCTGAAAAATTAGTTTCATAATAGTTTCTCACACACAAAACTTCTGAGAGAATTAAATAATATCATGCTTGTGAAAATCTTAATATGGTGCCTGACACATGGCAAAAATGTAAGAAATATAGATTTTTATTCTCTATGCTATTGCTATTATGAATTATCCAAAGAGGTGAGCTCTAATCTGTAGAGCAAAATAAGTTTACCTTTGACCTGTCGAGTTCTATACACTTTCACCTAGTCCAGGGTTTCTCAAAAAAGTACTATGATAAATATATGAAACAATTTAGTATAAAAGGTAGACATCATGTTCGAACAGGGAAATTTCAGCAGAGATATGGAAACTGTTTTTTAAAAAGCCAAATTAGAGTGCTGGAAATGAAAATTAGTATCAGAGATGGAGAATTCTTTCGGTGGGCTTATCATCAGACTGTACACCACAGATGAAGAATCAATGAACTTGAGGGCCTGTCAATAGAAAGTATCCAGATTGAATACAGAGAGAATTTAAGAACAAAGAGCCATCTAAGATCCATGAAACAATATCAGTCTAACTTACAAGTCATTGGACTCTCAGAAGAAAGAGAGAGAATGGGACAGAAGAAATATTTAAGAGATAAAATTCTCTAACAGTAACGAATGGCGTCAACCTACCACTGCTGGGAGCTTAATAAGCTCCAAGCAGGATAAATACAAAGAAAAACACACCGAGGCACATCATCGTCAAACTGCTAAAAACCAAAGATAAAGAGAAATCTTGAAAGTAGCCAAGATTTTGTTGTTGTTGTTGTTGTTTCTATTTAATAACAGTTTTAAAGATGGCTGACTTGTTATCAGAAATAATGAAGACCATAAAAAGGTCTCTAGGAATCAGATCTTGTACAACCTTTACCAGTCTATGACTAGGATTCTGGATTTTATTCTAAGTGTGATGGGAAGTTAAATGATGTGACCTTCTTTACATTTTAAATCATTAAGAGAGGGTCCAGTGATGCACATAACTCAGAATCCCATGGCTGGTAGATAGAAGAGACAAGATTCAAACCTCCTAAGTCTGCCGCGCCTCCACTGTCAGCACCATGAAAGGTTTAGCTGAGAGTAGTCCCCTATAGGAATTGTATCCTGATATGGTGACTTACAGAGGTGAGACAGGGGAAATGTTGTTACTAGAAGAGGCAGGAAATCTCCCAAGAAGAGTGGTCAAAAGAAGAAAATGGAGGAGAACATGGGAAGATAATGGAAAGCCTCCAAAGCCAGCGGGAACTGCACAGTGCAGCCTGCAGGCATCCTTCCTGTGGCCTTGCCCACATGAATCAGCATCCTTTTTCCACAAGGCAGAATGACCAAGAACACCAAGAAGAACCTCTGCCTTTCCACATCTGGCCCTACTTTGGTTTCTCAGTGGCCAGATATAGATCTAGCATTCTCCTTCATTCCAGCCCTCAAAGCGGCCTTGACTTGTTCCCAAAGAATTGTTCTACAGAAAAACCACCATCCCGGCCATCCCCATCTACAAAACAGCTCCAACTTCAGAAGCATCAGTGCTCTTTATTCCCAAAGTCAGAGAGGTCTGAGAGAGTTTCAATCCAGAAGGCTCTTGCTGCTCCCCTGGCCACAGAAGGGCAACTAGTGGAGCTTACTAGCACAGAGAATTTATGAATACAACTTCCTTTTTGTTGTTTTTTTTTTAACTGCTTTTCCTTTATAGGAAAATTATTTGGCTTCATATCCTTTAAAAAGTCCACTCGCCACAAAGCAATTAATGAGTCAGCATCCCTTTGGTCAGACGAAGCTTGGTTGGTAGGAGAAGAGAGGAGAGCTATTTTTCTGAGTTTAGTACGTTGAGCCTTTTGAATTAATTCTATTCCCTTTTCTAATGGATCCCACATGCAATATGTTACAGAAAGGCTCTTGGGTTTTCAGCTTGTGTCCCACCACTAACCTGATCCATTGGTGTGGTGACAAGTTGTCGCCAATGTTTACTTCACTATAGAAATTCCACTTGCCCAATAAAAGTGGACTTGAATATGCCCCATCCCCTGTTGTAGATCATTTCTTTTGTTCCTTCTTTGAGCCTTTGAGAAAATGCATATCTTTTGGTCAGTTATGGAAAACTTCTGGAGTTGGCTGTTTATTGAATAAATAAATATCCCTTCAAAAGAAAAGAAGAACTTTACATTTAATGTGAAGGACTAAGTCTTGGTCATAGAGGAGCACAGTAAGTGCAAAGTCTTGAGATGAGAAGTAGTATGTCTAGAGCACAGAAGACAGTTTTCCAAAGTACTCTGAGCTCTTCAGAACTGAGCTCTCTAGAAGTAGAGTGACCTCCCTGTTCTTGTTCTTGGGGATAGTCCAGCTGCAATACCGTAGCTCTACAGTTCAGTGCCTTTTAGCTCCATCCAGATGAGCATGAGCAGATATGGGTCAACGTGCAACTGATGTGGTGCGCCATCCAGTTGCTCATTTGAAGGTTCATTACAAGATTATAAAATCATGGTCAAAGAGCATTTCAAATGTAACATGTGAAAGAGTATAAGAGCATTTCAAATGTAACATGTGAAAGAGTATAAGAGCATTTCAAATGTAACATGTGAAAGAGTATATCCAAAAAGGGAAGAGGATACCCTGAGACCAACTGGTAGGCTGCCTGCTTTCAGAGGGCCTCAACTCATAGATGTTTTGCCATTTTCTCTACCTTGTAGATTCAAAAGATGGGCAAGTGCACATGTAAGAAGGAGATAGCAAATGTGTGTCACTATCCTATTTTCTCCCAGATGAAATTTCCATTTAGTTTGGTGATGCTGTCTGGTGGCACCCCTGAGAACACAGGCCTCATGCTATTGACATAAACCCTGACATGTGTATCAAACCTACCTTTCTGCCTCATTAGGTGTTCACCATATCCACGAGATTGCCTTCCCTACCCCAATAAAGTACCTTCTAGGGTTTCCCACTACACTTAAATAAACTGGTATGGACATCTCAAGGCTTTTGTGGGAATCCAGTCAACTTCTTTCCTAGCACCGTCTCCCCTCCCTCCATGATGCGCTTTCCTATTTCTGCATCCAATATCACAGTATCTGCTCCACGTGGTATGTCTTCCTCATCTGGGCCCTCCCCAGTCTAGGCTTGTTAGACTCATACTTGAACCTGACAGTCCATCTGGACTCCCAGTGGCACTTTATCACTCTCTGTTTGGACATTATGAGTTCTTTGGGTACGTGCTAACCTCACCTACTCACACAGGCCCATGCTTTTGGCACCTTCATGTTCTTAAAGTGTTCATCATGGGCCTTTCTCAGAGCATTGATCCTGCATTCGTTTAACAGGTGTTTATTAAGTTCCCAGGTGGGCCATGCTGTGCTTATCACTAGGATACAAAGTGGTCCCAACAGCCATGCACCCTGACCCTTGAAACTTACCTTCCAGCAAGTGGTAACCACCCCCTTTTATTTAATGTTATGTGTGCCAGACACTGAACTAAGCCCTTGATTGTTTTTTTCATATGGCTTCACCACATCTTAAAAGAAGTTCTTATTGGCATTTTACACGTGAGGTACCTGAGACTCAGAGGCAATGGATAGTCTGCTCAGATTTTCACTGCTACTAAAGAGCAGAGTGAGTTTGTGAACCCAGGTTGGTTGACTTTGAGCTCTATCGTTGTAACAGACTTAACCCTTACTAGGCTGCCCAGGTGTGTTGTCACCTGCAGACTGACTGAATTAATGGAAGACTGGGAGAAAGTTGCATGTCCTCCATGTCCTGCTATTTCATGGAAGCATTCTGTTTCCACAGACTGAGCCGTACATGCCGTATGAATTCACATGTGAAGGGATGCTGCAGAGAATCAACGCTTTCATAGAGAAACAGGTAAGGCTCTTTACTGTGCCCTGCTTCCTGGTCCAAAAGGTTCTCAAGAACAGTTAAGAGCTTGCATGTTTACGTGGTTGTTTTCCTGCTTTGGAAGACTACAGAAGCCAGAGAATGGTGTATTGGACTTGAAAAGCCAGTACCATGTTGGTCACCCAAGGGCATCGGTCTCTCTCTGGGACAAGTATGTTCTTTATGACAGTGAGAAGTCAGTTGGAAACTTAGAGTGGAAGAAACTGGTGGGCCAAAATTCAGGCCTCCTGACTGTCAGAGCCTATAACCTGCAGTGGGTGTAGAGGGGCATCACGAAGACTTGCAGAAAGTGGTGGATAAAACACATTCTGGTCCTGTCCAGTCTTCACTTCTCACCCAAAGAAAGCCAGGGTCTAAATCCAGTGGTTTCTAAGGGTTCCCTTTAATAATAAGTGTTCAGTAATCCTAAAAATATAGGGCCCTTTAGTGGTTTTCAAAAATCTTTTAAAATAGGAGCCCTTCTCAGATGAAACCTTACGTGAAATCTAAGTATATAGAACAGATAAAAGCAGAGCTTCAACCCTAAAGCAGAGGAGGCTTCTGGGAGCTCCACCACCCCCACAGCGTTTGGACACTACAGCTTGTGTGCTTAGAGGTCAAGGCCAAGAACATAGCCGGCCATCGTTTTTATAACATTTTAATTCCTTGGGCTTCAAAAAAGCAGCACACAGCTAGAAATAGACCCAGAAGCCCCGTGGGTTGGGAATATGAACTCTTTGACCGGATTCCAGAAATAGGACCTTCCTCTTAAAGTGTAAAGCAGAGCTGCTTAGGGCGATCAAGAGATCTTAACACAATAGGGGAGAGGATGGCGCAAGCTGAAAATAGAAACTGCGTCTTGAGCATGTCAGTAGGCAGAAATTGTAGGCCCAAGATAGATTTCAAAGGAACAGTTGGAGATTTGAGGAACCTGAAATGGGGAGAGCAGTGTTCAACAGCCCCTGGTGCCACCATTGGAAAGAGCCAACCTTGGGCAAGGCCTCTGGCTGTTGCGTCTGGTTCCTGAGTTCTCCTTTAGTGGTCGGAGAGCATACTCAGGTGCCCAGGCCCCTGGGTTCTGGTCCAGCTGCATGAGTTTCTGGGTGTGACTCTGGACTCAGCCACTCTGAGTGTTTCTCAGCCACTCTTACCCTTAGTATCTTCCTCTGTACGATAAAGATATAAAAAGGACTGATGTGAGGATGACTTGGGCTACTACATGTGAAGTGCTGAGCACAGGGCCTGGCACATAGCACTTCAGGAAATGCTCAGTAAATAAAAGCATGTCCTATTGGTTATCTAGTATAATTAAACAATATCGCATTTTCCCATGAAGCCTAAGCCTTTGAATCAGCATCTTGTTCGATCTTCCCTTGATGCCTTAGCTAAAAACCATCTGGTTACTTCGTTGTCACCGTTATCATAACCCTGACAGCCATTGACATCCAGACTTTGTGCTAAGCACTATATTAAACGCTCGGTGGAACACTGCCCCACTTAATCCTCACAGTAGTCCTATGAGGTGATGTAATAATCTCACTCGCTGGGTATGGAAACTGAGACTCACAGCCAGGGATTCTAAGGAATAGAATCGAGATAGGGCACTGGCTCTGTCTGAGGCCAAAGCCTGCACCCCACCCCACCCGCATCCCCCAACCCTGGCATTGCCGGGGCCTCAGGATAGGCCAGGCATCACAGAGCCCCTTTTCCTAGCTGATTTTACCTGCAAGAGCTGCTGACCTTCCTGAAGGTGTGGAGAGGAGCTGCCATGGCCTCTATTGGCACCTGATTTCAAGACATCCCAGTTCTTTTCATCACAGGAGGCTCCCTGAGATCTAACCCAGATCCCCACTGCAGCTTCTGAAACCCCCTCTTTTCTGTCTCCTGTCTCTACTACTTCTCAGGGAAAATGATGGCTTGCCACTCATAAACAATTCTAAGATTTCCTGGGAAGCTGTTTCTTTGTTCTCTGGCTTTATGAATCCAGTCTCTGCAGCCAGTCCTTAAAGTCTAACGTCCCTCTGGGTCGGGTTCTCTATAAATCTCTTGTAGGTTTCTTTTCAAACAGGAAGGTCCTGTTCCTAAAATAGACTGTGTAAAAGTGCCTGGAGCTCTGCTAGGCATAGTACCGTACAGGAACTCCTAGCTGAATCACTGAATAGATTAACGGGTCGGTGAGTGAATGAGTATGCATCCATGCGTCTTGTGTGCTGGGAACCAGAAGCACATCCTTAACTTGATGATTTTGAAGACCTGTTACTAGAATCATCTTCTGGAAAACATGCTGATAAACTGCCCTTTCATACCACCTCTTAGATACAGACTTCTTTGCAGTGTTCTGCAGTTCACAGAAATCTAGAGACTTCTTTTTTGTCTTTTACTGTTTTTTTTTTTAATTCGTTGGCTTAGTAAATATTTGTCAGCTAGAGTGTACCATGTACTGTCTTGGGAGCTGGGGAGGAGGAAATGCCCAAGGCGCAGGCAGCGACTGCCTTCAGGTAGCTTCAGGTTCATGGAGAAGGTAGTCAGGTTGGCAGGCTTTGCCACCTGTGGGTTGGATCACAGGTGTTCCCACACCCAGCCTGCAGGAGGGAGGAAAAGGGGAAAAGATGGGAGAGTCTGTCCAAAGGCCTCCCGCAGGAGGTGATCCCTGAAGGCTCACTGAGGGGATGTGAAGTGACAGATAGTTCAGCTCTGACTGAGGAGGGGTGAGGTAAGAGCTGAGGTTGGGGGAGGAGACAGATCCTGAAGAGACTCCAGGCCAAACTGAGGACTTCAGATTTCACCCTCGTACAATGCGAAGCTAAAGAAGAGTTTTAACGCAGGGCAAGGGGGCATTGCTGCTATCAGATTTGTGTTTCAAGGAATTTTGTTTTGGTGTACTTCTTATCAGGCATTCTCCCAATGCCATGTACGAATAATTAAAGGGACCTATTTTGAGCATAGCCCCAGCTTCTAGAGAGTCTGCTGAACCCCAGAATGTTCCTCCAAGGCCTGTGGGTAGCCCCCATTAGTTGACAAGTTAGATCTTCTACCTCTATTAGCTCCAAGCACCCGTATTTTAGTGCTTGGGATGTTCATTACTTTTGCAGAGTAGAAGAATATCTTCAAAGAGCAACCAGCATGGAGAAAGGGGTTTCTGGTGTGAGCAGGGAAGTCACAAGCTCTAAAGGAGATGGATTCCTTTTACCTTGAACTGCAGACATACTGTAGCTCTAATTGGGCTGATACCTGCCTTCAGAGTTCTCTGTGTCATCTGCCAGGGGAACAAGCAAGCTTTTACCCCAGAAACCTTTCAAGGGTGTCCATCACCCCTCGCCCAAGGCAGCAGAGGCTAGAGGAAGCCAACTGACAGCCCCAGGCTTACGTGTACATCGGAGCAGCTGGCATCAGGAAACCTACCCCTTAACCAGCCAACCTGGGGCCAAGCACCCAATGGGAAAGGATCCTGGTTTTGGCCAAATCACTTGCTCTTTCTCTTACTGCATCCTTCCCCTTCCCTTTTACTCTACTAAAGTGTTGCCACTGATGGCACTGTGTTTTCAGAATGGCTCTCTAAAACAGGCTGTCTCTAGCGGCCCCAGAGTCAGTGCCAAGGTGAAAATCCCTTGTCTTCTAACATCCAGAGCATTTTGACTCCCTGACCTCAGTGTGCCCCACCCAGCCTGTTAAGATTCTCATGCACTTCGTATGGAGAACTGCGCTAATTGCCCAGGCCAGAGAATATATCAAGTTCTTTTGAAGCAATGATAACATTTAGATTGATTTCTGAAAAGGATATCTGTGTTCTTATCACCCTATCCTCTGCTTTCAGCAAAGACCCTGAAAATACGCAGGCTGGTCACCATGATGTTGTTTTGCGAAGAGCTGTGTAGTTGATGTAAGACAAGGAGGCGAAAGAAGAGTTAATTCCCAGAGCTCTTGTAAACTCAGATGAAGCTCCTGGGGCCTCTGACTCATCCCAGCTCACTGGGGAGTGTTCTAGATGCATGAATGAGCCTGTCTGTGAACCTGCATAGGGGTGGGGAGTGGTAGGGAGTGGTGGAGCTGGCAGAGGTTGTAAGAAAAGAGGAAAAGGAATTGAAAGGGAGAAGGTTGGCACCGGCTTGGGGAATGTTTACTCTGGAAAAATCAAAGGCTGCTGCTTACCTTGCCACCTCTGACCTCAGTGAGACTGGTGGTGAGGATTAAGCCCAGGACCTGAAGTCCACGCTGCCTGAGTTCACGTCCCCACCATCTCCATCGTCTCCGTGACCGTGGGCAGGTTGCCTAACCTCTCTGTGTTATTTCTTCCTCCATGAAATGGGGGTGGTGGCACCTGCCCGAAGGGGTGGGGAGGAAACAACAGGATCTCTGGAGAGTTCTCTTACCTCCCTGAAAGGAGGGCCTGATGGCAGGTAGTAGGTGCTCTGAAAGCCTTACCTATGAGCTGCTGCTGCAGAAACCAACCATGGCGTGTTGCTACACAACCTCATTGAGGCATGTTGTACATACCATAAAATTCACCCAAGTGGGGGTGTAATTCATTATCTTTTTTAGTAAATGTGCAACCTCTCCCACAATCTGTTTTTACACCTTCATCCCCCCAAAAAGTTCACTTGTGCCTCTTTGCTGTCAACCTTTGCTCCCTTCGCCAACCCCAGGAAACCACTCATCTGCTTTCTGTCTGTCTAAGTTTCCTTTCTCTGGAGAGTTCTGGCTTCTTTCACTTAGCACAGTGTTTTCAAGATTCATCCAGGTTGTAGCATGTATCAGTACCTCTCTCCTCTTCATTGCTGACCCATATTCCATAGTATGGATGTACCACAATTTGTTTATACATTCTCCAGTTGATGGACATTTGGGTTGTTTCCACTTTGGGACTTTTATGAATAATGCTGCTAGGCACACCTGCATGTATCTGTTTCCATTTCTCTTGGATAAGGTCCTGGGAATGGAAGAGTATGGTAGGTAATGATTAAGCCCCAGACCTGGAGCCACACAACTGCTCATTCAAGAGTGAGCTTGTTGGCTGAGTGGGTTTGAGTATGTAGAGGTCATCCATGGATTGTTCTTCTGTCCCTGTTTCACAGCCACCTTCCCTGTCGCCATTGTGGAAACACAAATTCACACCCACTGCTGGGAAACAGCCCAGGGGCTGTCTGCTTCCTGTTGAGGGGGCTGCACAGGCTGAAAATTGTAGGTATAACCAGGCAGCTGAAGTGTGTTTCATTCAGTCAGTCAGCTATGGCATAGACTCAAATGCATCCCCTGCCTCTTAAGTAGCTGGTTGAACTTGGCACAAACCCATTTTTATGACCAGGGAACTCTCCGTTTTCTTTGTTTGTTTGGTTTGCAAATTCCTGACCTTACTTCCTCTTGATCCTGTCTTCAGACCTGAATCGAAACCTGTCATCTTTTTCCAAACAGTGTAAGTCTCCACAGAAATCCACTGGCGCCTAATGCACTGTGGTCTTGGTAACTCATTAAAACTTTGGCCAGCAGTGCGTGAAGTGAGGGTTTCGTGGAAAAGAGCCTATCATTCATCAGTTAGCATTGTCTTACTGCTCTTTTCTATCAGCTTCTTTACTTTAATCCAAACAGGTGACACTTCTTCCTACCTTGCTTACCCGGCTGAGAGGACAAGTCCTCTGCCTAGTGCTTCTCTCATAGGGAGCACTCCCCTCCAGCCCCTGTGTTCTCTGACTCTTGGGGTATTTTTGTAATAAAGTCTTCTCCTTGCTGTTTCTTAGCCTTCATTACTGAGGTATCACCTCACCTCCTCTTCGTAGAGACTCGTGTTTGCTTTTATTCAGAACATTGCTTGTTCTAATTAATTTGTTGATTAATAAACCTTTCTTACAACAGCGAGTACATAGAAATTTCTGAATAGTCAAGTAAATCTAGGGAAAATGATAACTGGTTGAAATAATTGTTGGAGAGGCACGCAGATGTTCTGTGTTCTAAATGGGCTTGTTAACCAGATTGGAAATTACTTTTTGTTCCTCATTCTTGCTGCATCACTGAATTGGAATGCCCTCTTTTTCTACTTTCTGCTGCTGAGTGAGCCCTAGGATACCAAAACCATTCATTCAGTTCAATTAACAGCTCTTTTGAGTGCCAGTTACCTGCAAAGCATTAATTCCTATTCAGCCTAGAAGTCTTCTCTGATTGCCACCCCCCACAGCATTAATCATTTCCTCCCTCTAGGTGGCCTCTGTATGTTGCTTGGACTTCTGTTTTGTGTTGTTCCATTTTTTTTTTTCTTTGTTAAATGTCTGCCTTCCTAACTAGACTGCACTGAACCTGTGAGCTCGGGGACTGCCTTCCGCATATTCTGATTTCCAGCCCCCAGCTCAGGGCCTTAATAGCCATTTGTAAGTTTTTGAATGAATGAATGAATGAGCAAGAAGGAACTTTTGAAGCCAACATATGATATGCACTTTTCATGGAGGTTTGCTGAACAGAGGGTCAAGTCTGAGTCTGTCATTTCCCACTGGATGTTATAGTAACTTCCTGACTGTCTTCCTGTTTCCACTTTTGCCCCTGAAGTCTATTCACAACACAACAGATCCTTCCCCTCCTCTACCCAGAACTCTCCAGTGCTTTCCATCCCACTCTGAGGAAAAGGTTGAACATTTACGTTGGCCCAAGAGCCCTCTGTGCCCTGAGCCCTCCTACCTCAACACACACTCATCCTGCTCTGCCCGGGACCTGCTCAGCACTCACCCTTCTCAGAGCCTTTGGTCTAGCTTTTCCCTCTGCCTGGCCGTTTCTTCAAGAAATTTGCATGGCTTGCTTCTTGTCTTCCTGGAATCTTCTCTGGCAACCTGTTTCAAAGTGAATCCGCCCCCAGTAGCCTTGATTTTAATATATGCATTAATTTCCTGGGGCTTCTGTAACAAAGCTCCACAGACCAAATGGTTTTAAAGAGTAGGGTTCAGTTCTGCAGTGTGAAGTCCAGGTGTCAGTAGCCTGGAAAGCCCCTGGGAAAGGATCCATCCTTGCCTCTTCCAGCATCCGGTAGCCCCAGACATTCCTTGGCTTATGTGGCAGCCTAATTCCAGTCTCTGACCCCATCTTCACTTCTTCTCCCTGTGTATTGTGTCCTGTCCACATTTCCCCCTTCCTAGAGAGATATGTGTCCTGTTGGGCTTTAGGGGCCACCCTAATTCTCCGTGACCTCACCTTAATTTGATTACAGCTGCTGTTTACCAAGAAATAACAGTTTAAGCTGCAAGGCAACAAAGGCATTTATTTGGGGTCTTAGAATTGCAATTTGGGGAGCACCAATTCAGGTAGCAACCCAAATCATGCTCTGTCTTGGCATTTCCAGGCAAGTGTTTTTAAAGGAAAAGAAGATTAGACAAGTTGTTTTTGGTTGGGGATATTTGGGGTACTCTAATTGTTCTTTTAGGTTAGATAGCTGAGTTCTTTATCTTGTGATGTTCTCAGGGTTTTGAGGAATACTCATCCTTGATGCTTTGGGTCCTTTGACATTTTATGATATCTGGCTGAGAGCTATACACAGGTAATTTCCAGAAGGACCTAACAGCTCCATTTTAAATCTCTTAGCCATAGTGACTTTATTTTGTTTTATTTCTTTTAACACTGCAAAGATCCAGTTTCCAAATAAGGTCACCTTCACACGTCTCCAGAGTTCTTCCATGTTGTAGCATGTACCAGAAGTTCATTCCTTTTTATGGCTAATAATATTACATTGTGTATAGGCACCACATTTTGTTTAGCCAGTCATCTGTTGATGGACACTTGGCTTGCTTCCACCTTTTGGCTGTTGTGCATAATGCTGCTATGAACATCGGTGTGCAAGTTTCCATTTCCCTCTTTGTCCTGGGAATGCCTGGCCCTGTCCCAGTCTCCCTCAAGTTCCCCTGCAGTGGGGGCCGTGCTATGTCACGTCTCATCACACCTTGCTCAGACAGTTTCTCCAGGTGGAGCGCTGCAATCTTTAAGTACCATGTTGGATTATTTCAGATATATCCATGGACTCCTTTGTGTTATCTGCCACCTCCCAAAGTCCAAATCCTGCCATTGACTTTGAACCAGTAAAGCAGGATAAAATAGTGGCACCGGTTACACTAGTGCTTGTGAAACAGTGTCACATTAGGTAACTGCAAACTAGGTAGGGACTTAAAATGTCTCTGCAGTAAAATAAAGTGTCAATGGCTGAGAGATTCCAAACAGAGTCGAGAGGTTATCCTGGAGGTTATTCTTACACATTAAACAGATATCACCTTGTTAGTCAAGATGTAGTGGAGAGGCTGGAGAGAACTGCCTGAAAATGTAGAGCTGTGTTCCAGTAGCCATGTTTCTTGAGGATGATTGAATAATGATACAGCTTTCACAATGTGACTGTGTGATTGTGAAAACCTTGTGTCTGATGCTTCTTTTATCTACCTGATCAACAGATGAGTAAAACATATGGAATAAAAATCAATAATGGGGGAACAGATGTTAAAATAAATCTAGATTGAAATGCTAGTGATCAATGAAAGGGAGGGGTAAGGGGTATGGTATGTATGAATTTTTTTCTGTTTTCTTTTTATTTCTTTTTCTGAATAGATGCAAATGTTCCAAGAAATGATCATGACGATGAATATGCAACTATGTGATGATATTGTGAATTACTAATTATATATGTAGAATGGAATGATCATAAGTTAAGAATGTTTGTGTCTGTTTGTTGTTATGTTTTTTAAAAAATGTAAAAATTAATAAAAAATTAAAAATTAAAAATAAAACTGTTTTTATAGTTAGAGGGAGAAAACCAGAACAGCTGGTAAAGACTCCAGGGTGGAGGCTTTAAGTAGCTGGACTGCATAATTGTTGAGGGTGCTGACAATGTCTCCCCCCTACCCCCTTTTAATCGACAAACACAGTGTGTGCACATTTCATGGACTACCCCTCATCCTCAAGCCCTTGGTGGGAGCTACTGTTTTTGTCCACACTTTGTGGTTGAGGAAACCAGTGGCTAAAGGGTCAGATACTGGCCCAATGACGGGTTCTCTCTGAGCGCGACTCCCACTCAGCCTGTCTGCCTCCGAGCCCTTCCTCCTCACGGCTCTGCCCTACTGCGGTCCCTCCCTTGGTCATAATTTTCTGAGGAGGCAGGGGACCCCCAGCCGCCTCCTTGATTCCCAGGCTGATGGCTTTGTCCTTCTCCTAGGACTTCTGCCACGGGCAGGTGATGTGGCCGCCCCTCAGCGCCCTGCAGGTGAAGGTGGCCGAGCCCGGGAAGAGCTGCAAGCAGGTGTGCCAGGAGAACCAGCTCATCTGCGAGCCGTCTTTCTTCCAGCACCTCAACAAGGACAGCGACGTGCTGAAGTAAGTGCCCAGGGGGCCGGGGCAGGTGGCCTCCGCAGACTCTGTCTCTCCTCTCCTTCTGGGCGTTGGCTGGGTTGAGAGGTACAGGGTTTAGGCTCCCAGGCTTGCAGGCTTCAAGGAAAGGATATGGGACGAGAAGCAAGTCCTAGTGTTCTTTATTGTTAGGTAGGACAAGGTCAGTCTGCATGGTGATGTGTTGAGATTTGGAACGGGGTTTATTTATTTGCATCAATGATGCTTTGTCTGGGCTTGAGGGTTGTGAGAGCTGTTTGGTTTGCTAATGTTACACTTAAAAACTGGGAGCTGTGGTGGCACAGAGCAGCAGCCAGTTCCCAAATGGTCCCAGCAGAGTCCAGCAGTGCAGGGACTGGGTGGCAGCCTGCAACCCTAAGTGGGAAAGGGGCAGGGACTATGGGCAGGGAGCTGGCACACAACTGCCCACTCCCTATTCCACGGGCCACCTTCCATTCCTGCAGCCATATCCCCTTTTGCACTTGTTAGCTCTATTCTCATTCATTTCCCTTTGGTGCTGGCATCTCAAGTTTGGCATTTGCAATTCCCAAATGTCTGGGGTGGCTTCTGGTCTCTGACTCATGACTCCTCCGCACCCCCACCCCCACCCCCGGTCAACACTAAATCTTTTCTCTCAATTCTTTTTCACACCAACCCTTGTTCTCATACGGCTTAATCATTACGCCTTTACCCTACCACCAGCCCCTGCCAAATACTGTGCATTAGGTGTTTTCCCCCAGGAGTTCTGCCTATAAATAATGACACTGCTTTCCCAACTCTAGATGTACAAACCAGGCTCGTACTGTTTCAGGAATGGGGTAGACTTAGGGCATGTGGTTTGGCCGTCCCTTGTTCTGGCTTCACTTCCTCATTAGAGCTGCTGGCTGCTGGGGCATCTATGTGGTGGCCTCATCTGGCCTGGCCCCACCCATAAATCTCACTGTTCTACATTGTGGCATAAAACCTTCTCTGTAGAGAGCTAGTGTCCTCTAGTATCTCACTTGCAGGGAAGACCTCCTGAGTTAAGGGTATAGGGGGTGCTGTCTCTTCCTGTTCTTTTAACCTGAAGACCAAGCTGAGAGGCTGCCTTGATTCCACCCTGAAAATAAAAGCACAGATCAGGGGAGATCATGCAGGGCAGGGCCCTGCTCTGCGGCCACTGAGGTTTGGTAAGCAGGGTGGGGGTCTGATTTTCACAGAATGCCTGTAACGGTGCTAGAAGTTTCCATTTCCACAGCACAGATCCTAACATTCTGGCATTCCAGGACAGGCTTTCCACGGGCCCCTGTTGCAGACATTTCCCACAGCAGAGTGGCTTTTTGAGAACCTCGAGTATCCCTGTGTTTGCATCAAAAGTCCAGGTACAGAGCAGGGACCGGCTTCTGCCCACCTCTGGAAGAAGATGCACGAGAAGCCACCTCTTAGGAGCAGCTTCCTTCCTGGCCCGCCAGGAGCCCAGGGCTCTTGGCCTGTGTCTTCATTTCCTAGGGCTGCCATAGCAAAGGACCACAGACAAGCAGCTTAGAACAAATTGTATGGTCTCTCAGTGCTGGAGCCTGGAAGTCCAAAATCAAGAGTCCAGCAGGGTCCTGCTCCCTCTGAGACCAGTAGGGAGAACCCTTCTGTTCTAGTTTGCTAGCTGCCAGAATGTAATGTACCAGAAACGGAATGGCTTTTAAAAGGGGGAATTTAATATGTTGCTAGTTCTAAGGCTGATAAAATGTCCCAATTAAAGCAAGACTGTAAAAATGTCCACATTAAGGCATCCAGGGAAAGATACCTTGGTTCAAGAAGGCCAGTGAAGTTCAGGGTTTCTCTCTCAACTGGAAAGGCACATGGCAAACATGGCCGCATCTTCTAGCTTCCTCTCCAGGCTTCTTGCTTCATGAAGCTCTCGCGCAGGCATTCCCCATCTCCAAAGGTTGCTGGCTGGTGAACTCTGTAGTTCTCATGTGTCTGCTGCTCTCATCATTCTCCAGCTTTCTCCAAAATCCTTCCTCTTTTAAAGGATTACAATAAACTAATCAAGACCCACCTGGAATGGGTGGAGTCATATATCTCTCTATTCAAAAGTTAATACCCACAATTGGGTGAGTCACATCTCCATGGAGATAACCTAATCAACCTTCCAACCTACACTACTGAATAGG